>JAJIBD010031363.1:0-26647 GCA_021461705.1 Cryptotis parvus
TTTTCTTCCTTTCCAGATTGCGGATTACAGAACATACATTAAGAGTTGTCATGTGTATCTTTTTTGCCTGTATTTAATGCTCAGTTTTAGGTTGGTATTAGTACTTTCAACAATTGTTAGCACATTGTTCCATTTTTTTGTCTTACCTAGCCTCTGACTCCCACACATTTGTGATTTCCACCTTTGACAAAAACTCCTGATACATGTTTCACTTGACCTTGGATATTGGTATCATAATACATACCATATATATTTATGTCATGCAAATAAATGCAGTCATTCTGTATCTGTCTCTCTCCTTCTAGCTAATTTCACTCAACATGGTCTTCTCCATGTCCATCCATTTATAGGCAAATTTCATAACTTCATTTTTCCTAACAGATGCATAGTATTCCATTGTGTAGATGTACCAAAGCTTCTTTATCCAGTCATCAATTCTCGGGCATTCTGGTTTGTTTCCAGATTCTGGCTATTGTGAATAATGTTGCTATGAACATAAAAGTAGGGATGGTTTTTTCCGCTGAGTATTTTTTTTTTAATTTTAAAGATATTTTATTATACCACTGTGAGATATACAATTACAAAGATATACAATTAAAAAGTTCATATTTGGGTTTTGGTCATACAGTGTTCCAGCACCCATCCCACCACCAGTGCCCATCTCCCACCACCATGTCCCCGGTTCCCTCCCCCTCCCCCAGCCCTCCTCCATGTCAGGTTCTTTATTTCTTTCCCTTTCTCTCTCTTTCTCTTTCCCTTCCCTTCCAGACTATGGGTTACAGAACATACATTAAAGGGTTGTCATGTGTATCTTTTTGCCTGCATTTAATGCTCAGTTCTAGGTTGGTATTAGTACCCTCGACAATTGTTAGCTCACTGTTCCATTTTCTGTCTTACCTAGTCTCTGACTCCCACACGTTTGTGATAATTTCCATCTTTTGCAAGACCTCCTGATACATGTTTCACTTGACCTTGGATATTGGTATCATAATATGTAATATATATATATATATATATATGTCATGCAAATAAATGCAGTCATTCTGTATCTGCTCTCTCTCCTTCTGGCTAATTTAACTCAACATAATCTTCTTCATGTCCATTCATTTTATAGGCAAATTTTATAACTTCATTTTTCCTAACAGCTGCATAGTATTCCATTGTGTAGATGTACCAAAGTTTCTTTACCCAGTCATCGATTCTCGGGCACTCTGGCTATTGTGAATAATGCTGCTATGATCATAAAAGTAGGGATGGTTTTTCCGCTGCGTATTTTTGGCTTCCCAGAGCATATTTCCAGAAGTGGTATGGCTGGGTCAAATGGGAGCTCAATTTCTAGTCTTTGGAGGAATGTCCATATTGTTTTCCAGAAAGGCTGTACCAGCCGGCATTCCCACCAACAATGTATGAGTGTCCCCTTTTCCCCACATCCACGCCAGCACTTGTTGTTCTTGCTCTTTTGAATATGTGCCAGTCTCTGTGGTGTAAAATGATATCTCATTGTTGTTTTGGTTTGCATCTCTCTGATGATTAGTGACGATGAGCATTTTTTCATATGTTTTTTTGACCATTCGAATTTTTTTCCTTGTTGAAGTTTCTGTTCATTTCTTCTCCCCCATTTTTTGATGGAGTTTTTTTTTTGTTTTGCTTCCTGTAAAGTTCTACCAGTGCCTGATATATCCTGGATATTAACCCCTTATCAGATGGGTATTGGGTGAATATTCTTTCCTATTCTGTGGAGTATTTTTTGGCTTCCCAGAGTAGATCCCCAGGAGTGGTATGGCTGGGGTTGAATGGGAGTTCAATTTCTAGACTTTGGAGAAATGTTGTACATCCAGTTTGGATGTGTCTATTTAATAGCTAGTTTTTCTAACTTCTAATCCTCGATTGACTATAGGTTATAATTACCTTAAATTTTCAAATCAGTTTTTTGTTGAAATGTCTCATTATTGGTTTACAGTATAATCCATAAACATGGCATGTACTTTTTATTTAATTATACTTTCTATTTTTATCCTCTTGTAAGTTTGATTTTCATATGTATGTACAGTGTAGTAGTACAAGGGATTGCACTCAGATCCGCTGCAATAGAAGGCATATGCATTATCCACTGTACTGTTTCTTCGGCCCCTGAACTGTAGTTTTCTTTTCTTATAATCCATTTGTAAGAGTTGGGTATTAGATTAATACTAGCATCTCTTATTAGTTGGATATTAGTCTTCTTCAGATTTATGAATGAGCTTATGTAGATTTTTTATTATTTCTTCCATGTAATTTACTAATACAGCTCTGTGGATTGTACCATTCTTTATGAGAATAACCTGGGATTTTTAATTTCCCATGGCTATTTTCAGCTTATATATTTCCTTCTAGTGAAATTTTAATCATTTTTCTTTAAATAAATTTTAAAACTCAAAGTTTACGGCACACATTCACATATAAGAGATATAGTCATTGTCCTTATTGTTTACAATTACTGCTTTTTATCATAGGTATTGTTTTTAATTTGTGTTCAGCTGTTTATCAATTTTATTTATACATTTTTAAGAAATACTTTTTGTTTCATTGATTTTTAACATTAAAGTTTTCTTAATTTCAATACTTTATTATTTTCTTTATTATGTTTGCTTTGGATTTACTTTTCTCCTCTTTTTTAAAGGAGTTGTCGTATTCAGGATTGACTCTGGCATTGAGCTAAGGGATCACTCTTGGCTGTACTCAAGTAAATGATATGTAGTGCTGCAATCAAATCTAGCAGCTAGTCAAGTCAAGTACTTAACCCTTGTATTTATCTCTTTCAATTTGATTTTTTATCTAGTTTTTAAAAGGAATCTGTTAATTTTTTTTTTTTTTTTTGCTTTTTGGGTAACACCCGGCGATGCTCGGGGGTTACTCCTGGCTCTGCACTCAGGAATCACTCCTGGGGGTGCTTCGGGGACCATATGGGATACAGGGGATCGACGCCCAGGCCAGCACAGGCCGGCCTCATGCAAGGCAAGCGCCCTACCCGCTGGCTATAGCTCCGGCCCAGGAATTTATTAATTTGAAAAAAAATATACAAGATAAAACTTTAAAGCCACAAACTCTTGAAAATTCCTTTATAACCAAGGATTTTACAAACTGGGTAAGTCATCTTGTAGTTTTCTTTCAATTACATGTGATTTAATTTCCAGTTTGACTTCCATTTGATTTATTTATCTTGCTTTTACTTACAGTTGGATTATGAGTAATTTTTTTTTAAATGAGTTTTCTAGAGCCAGGGATTTTGCTTAGTGTTAAAGCACCAGCCTTCCATTTGTGAGTTTCTATATTCAATCTCCATACTGAAAACCAAAACAAAACAAAATAAAAACTTCAAAACTAAAGGAAACTCCTCATATGGGATTTCTAAATAAGTGCCAATTGGGGCCGGGTGATAGCCCAGCGGGTAAGGCGTTTACCTTGCATGCAGCCGGCCTGTGCCGGCCGGGTTCAATCACCGGCATCCCATATGGTCCCCAGCACTGCCAGGAATAATTCCTGAGTGCAGAGCCAGGAGAAACCCCTGAACATTGTCGGGTGTGACCCCCACAAAACAAGCAAAAAAATAAATAAATAAGTGCCAAAAGCGTAGTTCTATAAATAGAATTTGTCTTCATGTTATAATAAACTTGTTTTAAAATTTTTAATGAGTTGAGTTTTTTTTTTTCTTTTTTGGGTCATACCCAGCAATACTCAGAGGTTGCTCCTGGCTCTGCACTCAGGACTTACTGAGTGTGCACACATACTCCTGGCTGTGCTTGTGGGACCATATGGGATGCCGGATTGAGCAGGGGGGTTAACTGTGTACAAGGTAAACGCCCTACCCACTGTGCTGTCACTCCAGCCCCTAATGAACCGACTTAAATTATGTACTAATAAACATGTTTCCATGTTTTTTAGCTTTATATATATTTTTTTCTTTGCAATTAGTTTTTAATAAAGCATTTTCAAAAATAATGCACCTAATAAGACAGATAGCTAAACAATCTCTGAAATTATGAGTATTGATATGTTCTCTATTAAGTTGTCATTTGGGGATTTAGCTCACTGGTCATCAGTACATTCTTGATGCCTGACCCTTCATGGTCCCCCCAGGACCACCAGATGTAGCTCAGATATCCTGCAGTACCACTGGAGTTGATCTGGTAAATTCCATTTCTGCCAATCCAGAGCAGCACAGTGTCACTGTTCTAAGACATTGAATCATTTGGCCCAGTGGACGTGAGCATCCCAAAGAATATACTTCAGTTCCCTGGAGCACTGCTGTGAGAGCTCAAAACAAAACAGAATAAAGTGAAACAAGGGTGTTTTTGTCTGTGTATGGTTAAATCTGAATGAAACTCTCTTAACACTGCCATTATGGAAACACTGAGAAACTTCTTTACTGCCTCTCAGTGAATCATTTATAGCACTGTAGCACTGTGTAAAAGCAAAAGAGAACTTCATGCTCCCTCCCTCCATTTATAACTGATATTTTTTATTTTGTCTTTTGAGTAATTTTTTCATTTCTTTTATGTTCTCAAATGTTTTAACATAAGTTCAATCAAAATATTAGCAATTTCTTTTCATTATTAGTGATCATTTTATTATCATCAATATAAGTTCAGATGAACTAGTCAGTTTTGTTATATATGTATAAAATAAAAAATTTTTTCGGCCAGAGTGATAGTCCAGCGGGTAGGATATTTGCCTTGCAAGCAGCCGACCGGGTTTGATCTCTGGCATCCCATATGGTCCCCGAGCACCGCCATGAGTAGTTCCTGAGTGGAGAGCCAGGAGTTACCCCTGAGCATTGCTGGGTGGACCCAAAAAGCAAAAACAAACAAATGAATGAATGAATGAATGAATGAATGAATGAATGAATAAATAAATAAATAAATAAATGGAATTTTTTCTCATTGCTTTTGGAGAAGTTGCTACAAATGAGCAATTTTAGAAATTGCTTACCATTTTGAAACTTTATGTTTTTAATAATGACCAAATTATGTACCTGAAATTGAATTTTTTAGCTGTGAGAGACAAATGTTAGTAATATTGTTTATGCATGCGATGAAATTGGCTTGCCTCTTGAGACACAAAATGTTTCCATAGAATCTTGAGGAGTAAAGGAAAGTGATCTATATTTTTCTGCTATGCTATTATTTTTGTTTCATTACATAAAGTCTCCTGGAAAATAAATAGTTAGGAAAATGTTGCTCTTAGGATATTCAGTTTAATTTCTTGAATATCATTAATCTAAAGTGTATTAATTTTGAGATCAATTAGTATTGCATGAAAATTTGTGAAACTTGTGTTGAACAGATATATTTGGAGATATATAATGTGGCACAACATATTAGTAGATATTTGTCTTATGTAAGGTACAAGAAAGATGATTTACCTTTCCTGTGTTACATTAATCTCTATGCCAGCTTTTGCATTTACTATTAATTTTACAAGAAAATTTTAAAAATCATATAGCTATGCATTTATCCAAATTCACATTCAACAACCATACTAATTCTATATTGAAATAGAAATAAATTTGAATACTATTGATATTATTATTGCTTCACCAAATAATAGATTTTATAAGCACATTCATATCTTGGCATGCATATATGTATAGTATATCTCTTATTATTATTCAATACCAATATATTTTTAAATTTGCAGTCTTTCTTTTTTATTATTTTTTTGTAATATTTTATTATACCACCGTGAGATATGTTTATATTTTATTATACCACCGTGAGATACCACCGTGTTTGGTTTTCAGCATACAGTGTTCCAGACCCATCCTTCCACCAGTGCCCATTTCCCACCACCATTGTCCCTAATTCCACTCCCCTCCTTAGCTTGCCTCTATGGCAGACTCTTTATCTCTTTTTTTTTTTTTAAAATTTTTTATTATACCACCATGAGACATACAATTACAAAGGTGTTCATAATTGGTTCTTGGTAATACAGTATTCAGTCTTTCAATGGAGCGAAAGATCAAGTGTATTTAATTTTATGGTATTGGGGTCATGGTTTACTCTAGGTTTTGTGCTCAGGGACCACTCCCAGTAGGGCAGAGGGGAACATATGAGAGGAGCAGTTATAGCTCCCTTATTAGCTGCATGCAATGCAAGTGCCTATCCTTTGTACTATTTCTTCAACCTCAATGTCAATACCTTTATTGATGATTTCTGAATATATATTTTTAAGCAACCATGATTTCTTCCTAACACTAAAATTACATAAAAATTTAGGTAACTATTTTGTCTCTGTCTACCTGTTTATACGTATGCATATATACACATATGAGTATATTTGTATATGTCTATGCATATATGGACATATACAACAAAGTATTTTTAGGAAATCTTGAACTATACATACATTGATGGAGATTTTCATTTGGATATAAGCCAAGTGACTATTCACCACCTACGCTGAATTAAAATAGTTTTTGAAATGTTAATTATTGAAGTGTAGGTAAAGTTTTATTTTTTGCTGTATCCCTAATTTCTAAAACAACAACTCTGAATTTAAAATATATAAACACTAAAAATTGATTTTTTATTCATGGGTAAATTTCTCTTTATTTATATCTGTTTCCAGCTGGCAGTGGGTGGTATCTCATTCCTGGAAATTTATATATTGAAAAGCAAGAGTCGAGGAGAATATTTACTTAGTTACAAGCAATGGTGTTTCCAGCTCTGAAATGTCATTTTGAAAAGTCCCAGGGTGCAAGAGAAATAAATGAGGCTGCACTTTGCCAGACATTTTAAAGCTCAGTTCCCAAATTGATGGATCTTGTAAAATCCTGATGGTTTGTTAACTGTGCTATACGTTGCAACATGATCTGACTGGGTTTATGCCGCATCTTTACTGACAGAATTAATGTCATTAGTGTCATTAATATGCATTAATTCTCCTTGTTGTTCTCTAGATTTTTTGAATGTAGATGACCAGGTTATGGGCAAGACTTCATGTGATAACCATGTTCATTTTTTTTAAATTTAAAAACAAAAGCATTCTATTAATAAGCAAACTGACAAAGCTAAAGAAATAGGATAACAATATTAAAAATGACATGGTTAAGAACAGGGTTAACCTGGTTTGCATATATGTAATTTGGTAATAATGTAGTCTTTATTTATGCTTCATATCTTATTTTTCACCACTAGCAGTACTCAGGGGACTATGAGGTGCTGGTGATTGAATCTAGATTTTTACACATGCAAAATATGGACTCCAGCCCTTTTACCCTCCCCTATAGCCTATAATTGCTTATGTTTTAGTGTTTTTAAATAAATGATTATAAGTGATTATGACCTGTTTAGTCTATTATAAGTCAAATAATAAAAAATCCATATGAATAAAGACTTCCTATTGATGGATGTTGCTCTATTCAATTAACATTGCATTGTTTCATGTGTGCTTCAATGAATTTTATGTAGATGTTATTCACAGTTACCTAAAGAAAAATGTTGTCATGATGTAAATTGTGGGGGAACAGGGAAGCCACAAAACAGCCTACCTGAAACTATACATCCCCTACAAATATTTTTTTTCATATTTTTTGTGTCTATATTTTCCTAGTATGAAGAACCCTGTGAAAACTGAGTTGGGTCTTTATAAGTATTAAGACAATGCTTTCCTAGGTTTTTGTTAGACTTAGCCTTCACAGAGTAAGTGGTTATGCTCAAGAGAGACATATAGATTAAGAATAGTACTAATGTTTGATTTGCAGATGAGATTTCTGACTGTTGGAGGAACCAACTGCTACAGTTATACAGTGTGCTGTTGGCACATAATTCCTGGACCCTAGACTTGGATTTTACTTTTATATGCTTCTGGTACTCCTTGGTCTCAGGTGGAGCACTTCTGCCACAGAACCATAAGTTCAGTTACCCAGATTTAGGCTTTTGAGTTCTCCATATCTTCTACATTCTTTTGGACTATATGTACCTACGGGATCCTACCTTATTCATCCCAAAGTCATTTCCATGATAGACTCTTGAATCCAACAGAAATCAGTCATATGTTCCTCCTTTAGGTTTCTTGAACATATCACAGTCATTCCTCATGCAGTTTCTCTCTCTTTTTACCTCACATCTTTATATACTTTACTTTTTATTTCCTAATGAGATAACAATTCACCACAACAATAAATATGTTTTTGGAGTACATAGTTTCACACTTCTTCAGTGAGTACGTTGCCATGACATGCTACAGTCAAATAATTTTCCAATTTTATGAGTAGTTCTCCATTACAGTTCATTGGGATATTCTCCAACCTCTGATCTCCCTTTTCCACTTTTGTTATCTAAGAGACTCTGATTTCTTAGACCAGACCAGAGTGGTTTTTTTTTTCCTTTATCTTTATTTTTTCTGCTTTTTGGGTCACACCTAGCAATGCTCAGGGGTTACTCCTGGCTCTGCACTCAGGAATTACTCCTGGCAATGCTAAGGGGATCCTGTAGGATGCCGGGATCAAACCCTGGTTGGCTGCATGCCCTACCCACTGTGCTATTGCTCCGGCCCCTTATCTTTACCTGTCGGCAAGCCAAATGGCAACTCTTAGAGAGGTTCCCCTTGACCCGCCTCTTTAAAAATCACTGAATAATAATGAAAAAAAAATCACTGAATAAACTGGTCATTTTCCTGGGCTCCATTTTTTTTTTTTTTTTTCTTTTGGGACAACATCCAGCGATGCTAAAGGGTTACTGCTGGCTCTGTATTCAGGATTATTCCTGCCTGTGGTGTGGGATCATATAGTACGCCAGGGATGGAATGCAGCTCAGACACTGTCCTAAATCCACCCTATCTCCTCCTGGATGCTCTTTCTAAATATACACAGCAATGTAGAAACAAAGGTCCAGAAGTAATATAATGGGAGACCTGATCCATAAATGATTTGGGGGTGTGTTTGAGAGAGAGGGTGTCAGGAAAGGGAGGGGTTCTGAGTGTGGCACTGGAATTATGTCCATGAAAAATCACTATTAATAGCATTGTAAACCACAGAACATAAAAATTTTAAAAAATAACACAAATTATTCAAAACTGTTTTGTGTTTTTAAATATTTGATTATCTCTCTAGGTTCTCTCTAACTTCCCTCGTTAATTCTTACACTAAATTTTAGTTTCATGTAATTTGGGAAACCCTGTTTTGTTTACAACTTTTTTAATAGTTTATATGAATTCAATACAGACACAGTGCCCAATATTACTTGAATGTTCAATAGCAGAGCTTTATTATCCAATTGGATGATGGTGTTTATTAGAAAAGTTCTAAGTTTTATAATATCTAGTCCTTCTATGACCCTTGTTTGAATAACAAACTTTCGGCAAGAATACTATCTGTTTTACTTAAGGAAAATAAGAAATTTTTAAAAATTCTATTATAGATACAATAATGAAATGTGTTTTAATGGTAAATCAGCACCTCATTTATTATTTTTTAACCTTGGTAAATAGTAGATACTTTATCTTGGGGATATTTTATATACATATCTGTGTATAATTCTGATTATTTCCTTAAGTTACATTCATTGAAATGAAATTATCTTAAAATGTCTATGCGTCTTTGAATATTTTAAAGTTTTTTATTAGAAAGTATGATACTAAAAGATTTATCGGTTTAGTCATTTACAGTAAAACCAGATATTTCCAGAAAAGTTTAGATTTCTTGAGTCCACTTGTTTAACTTTCTAGTTTTAATTTCAATTTCATTTGCATCATTAAAGCAAATAAAGATTGATTTTTTCCCAGAAGAAGAGGCAGAGAAAAGTAATTTGTCTGTCTGCTTTAAAAGCTCCTTCAGCCAAAATAGGGTTGTAAACTGTTTCAAGTTGTCACTCTTTCTTGCTCTTGTTTACTGTGTTACCATAAAAATGCTGAAGTCCTAGTGAAAATTAGGCTTAAAACCCTAAAAGTAGGAAATAGTAACCTTATTGTTATAATAGAAACCTCCTCTCCTTGATTTAGTGAAAGTACTATTCCTTCAAGCTTACTGAGAAAGCTCAGAATCTCCCTTTTTTTTTTTTCATTTTATTTTATTTTTGCTTTTTTTTGGGTCACACCCGGCAATGCTCAGAGGTTTCTCCTGGCTCTACACTCAGGAATTACTCCTGGCGGTGCTCGGGGGACCATATGGGATGTCGGGGATCGAACCCGGGCGGCAAGGGCCGGCCAAGTCCAAGGCAACGCCCTACCCGCTGGGCTATCGCTCCAGCCCCAGAATCTCCTTTTTTAAAGCGAATATTTTATTATACCACCATGAGATATACAATTACAAAGATGTTCATGTTTAAGTTTCGATCATACAGTGTTCCAGCACCCATCCCTCCACCAGTGCTCATTTCTACCACCAATGTCCCCAATTCCCTACCCCTCCCTAGACTGCTTCTATGACGGGTTCCTTATCTCTTTTCTCTCTTTCTCTTTCTCTTTCTCTTTCTCTTTCTCTTTCTCTTTCTCTCCTCTCTCTCTCTCCCTCTCTTTCTCTCTTGGAGTTCTGTGGCTGTAGTTTAGATCTCATGTTTTTGACACTGTGCTGATGAAAAAGGAGATTCTGGCTTCTGAGAGTTTTTTTCCCCTTATACATTATGGATTGCAATACATACATTTAGAGGTTATTATGTGTATCTTTTTTGGCTATATTCAATGCTCAGTTCTCGGCTGGAATTAACATTATTGACAATTATTAATACACTGTTCCCTTCTCTGTTTTTACCTAACCCTCTAAATCCCACACATTTGTGGTATACCTGGTTTTGAGATAACATGTCCACAGCGCCATGGGTATTGGGCTGTGTCCAGCTGTGGAGTCTGAACCTTGAGGATGACTGTGATTGTGTTGTGGTGCCGCTGCCCCCCCAGACTCTCAGAAGTCAGGATCTCCTTTTGTATCAGCACACAGTAAACAATACTTTAAATATGAGATCTAAATTACAACCACAGAACTTTGAAATGTGCCTGTCAAGGTGTCAGGTTGGTGCTTGGTCAGGAGAGATTTGAGGAACACTGATGGAGGGAAGTTGGCAATGGTTCTGGGATTGGTGTCAAAATAGTGTAGGCCTAAAATACAGCTATCAATAACTTTGAAACTCATAGTTTAAAGAATAAAACATCAACATTAAAATCTAAAAATAAAAAAATAAAAGAAATTCTAAGAAATAAAAAAAAATTTGAACTATGTTTTCTCTCAGAGAATGACAGTTCCATGCTGAGAAGTTTCCTAATGGAATGATTATTGTTTTTAGAACATCTTGACATGAACAAAGAAACAGTATAGTTGCTACCCTGAAAAATACTCTGTTTGCCAGAAACGACTAATTGAAAAATGAGAAATGAGAAAGGGGTTAAATATTTGACCTTTGAGGTCATCTGGTTCAATTATTTCAGCCTGTGTTTTCCACCAAGTAAATCATTCCTATCACTGATACAATTTTAGCTTTACTCTTTGAAGAGATACAGTTAGAGAGAGATGAATTGGATAGATTATAAATAGCAAATAAGTTATTATTGTCACACTTTAGTTTTTGCTATTTTAACTCAAGAATATTTGAGGAGATCATTTTGATTTGACAAGCTTGTTGTGAGCTAGTGCAATTCGAACAGAAATACAATGAGAAAAGTAAGGGCGATTGCAAAGGATATTTTTCTTCTTGAAATTACTAGCTTAAACTAAAAAAAAGAAAAAACAAGCCCCATATATACTGGCTTCTATTGTTTGGTAAGTCCATGTTTCTGCTGTGTTGTTCATGACTCCCTGTGGCCATGTATTATCCTCTAGGCACTCAAAAGCCCAAGTTCACAGTAGAACACATATCCCTTTCTAAATGGTGTTAGCTCTATAAAATTGTAGTTTTCATTGCTAAGAAAAAACCTAAAAGAAAATGGTTTAATTATGCTTTTCTATATGGATTTCCTTTTTATTTATTTTTGTACTGACTCTTTTGAAGAAGCACTCAAACTGATGTGAAGATATACCTAATGGTCAGAGACGCAAATGAATGGAAATAATACTAAGAAATTGCAGGAAAAGATGACAATTTTTTATTAAAACATATCAAATTAGTGTCCAGAGAGATAACTACTGTGGGTAAGACACATACCTTCCATGCTTCTGACTAGAGCTTAATTCTCTGCACCCCATATAACCACCTGAGTCCACCAGGAGTAATTCCTGAGCTCAGCCCTACATGGGTCAAAGGAAAAAAAACGGAGATAGAGTGGGGATTCCTGCTTAACTTTAGATTTAACATGACTGGGAACAAAGTTAATAAGTTAAAGAGCAATAAAAAATGAACTTTCCAAGTGAAATACAAGAAAAATTAATTTTTTAATAAAATATTTCTGAATTATAAGTTAAATACAAAATTTTTTGGAATATACTTACTTTATAGAATAAATCTAATAGAGAAAGCAAAATAAGAAGAGCAAAAGGATTTAAAATTTTTGAACTGAGCATTGAATACAGGCAAAAGGATACATATGATGACTTCTAAATGCATATATTGTAATCCACAATGTGTAAGAGAAGGAAGCGAGAAAAAAAGAGAGAGAAAAGAGATAAAGAACCATAGAGGAAGGGAGAGGAGAGGAATTGGGGACATGGTGGTGGGAAATGGGCACTGGTGGAGAGATGGGTGCCAGAACACTGTAAGACTGAAACCCAAACATGAACTTCTTTGTAATTGTATATCTCATGGTGGTATAATAAAATATATTAAAATATTCAAAATAAAAAATAAATAAAATATTTGAACTGATGATTGTTTCCAAAACTGATGACATATATCATTCAATGTATCCATGAACTTCAGAGAATATTAATATGATAAATTCTAAAATATCTACATCACTTATCTCACATTCAGATTGTAAGTAAACCTTGAAAGAAGCAAGAAAACAAAAACATCTACTCAATCCAAAAAATTGTAGGAACAATAAAAGAATATATCAATATAAATTTTTTATCCTGAAATATTATATTTAAAAGAAGGAAGAAAAATCTTTAAGAAAGGGGTCAAAACAACTCTAGAGGATAGCATGAATGTTTTGCATATAGAAAAATTAGTTTCAATCCTAGTCATTAAATGTTAGGCTCCCAGTACCACCAGGAACAACTAAAAGGCCTAGAGTAGCCTCTGAGCAATTCCAGATGTGGTCCCAAAACAAAAGAAACAAAGGGTATTTCAGACACAAAACACTGAAGGAATTTTTTTTAGTAGATCTTTAAGAAAGCTTTAAAAATAGAGAAGAAAACTAGTGTAGGCATCAAACTCAGATTTTAAAAAATAGAGGAATGATAAAGAAGAAATATTTAATAATTAAATGATTAAACAAGTAATTGCTTGTTAAATGGTATCAATAATGAATTGGGTAATTATAGTAGCTGAATAAATATACTAAATGACAAAAAGCTATAAGGTTGGGAAGGATGAAATAAGTCCCAGAAGTTATGATATATTCACTATCCACAAACAATAGTAGGAATCGATTTAGATTGGGCAGTAACGTATATTAGAAACTCTAGAAAAGCCAATATAAAATATTAGAAACCATTCAAATTGGTTTTACTGAGAGTCAGAACATAAAATGCTCAATTAAAGTGGAAGGCAGGGGCCAGAGCGATAGCCCAGCGGGTAGGGCGTTTGCCTTGCACGCACGGCCGCCCTATGCCGCCTGGGTTCGATCCCGGCATCCCATATGGTCCCCGAGCACCGCCAGGGAGTAATTCCTGAGTGCAGAGCCAAGGAGTAACCCCTGAGCATTGCGGGTGTGACCCAAAAAGCAAAAAAAAAAAAAAAAATAAAATAAAGTGGAAGGCAATTGTGAATGTTTTTAAATATTACATGTAAAAGAAGAGAAGAAAAATCTTTTAAAATTATTTGCATATAGTCAAGAAATGGATTTCTAAATGTTGGTTTATTAGCCCACCACTTTGCTGTTACAGTCTATTATTTCTAGCAGCTTTTTTATTAGAGGCCTTATAGTTTTTGTATAGTACCTAATCATATGCATATAGCAAGAGTACTTCCTCTTTCCTACCTGTATGCCTTTCTTACCAGTCTTTTGCCTAATTGCTATGTGAGGACTTCAATTCTATATTGAATAGTAATGGTGAGAGTGGCCAACCTTGTCTTGTGCCTGAATTCTTTTTGCAAGAAAATTCAATATTGACAGTATTGTATTGTGGTGCCTAAAGTGAATTTTTTTAATGAAATGCCAAAAATACAGGAAAGCTTTTAAAAATAAGACAAGTTACAAGCACATTCTACTATATCAAAATTATTTTGAAAGCAAATAGGTTAAGTAAAGCTAGCAACACAATGTTAGGGTAGATGTTTAAAAACAGAGTAGATTAAAATACCAATAAAAACCCAATATTTGGTCAAGTATAAATCCTCTTCAAATGGAAATAATTTTAGATAATGGAATGAAGAAAAGACATACCATGTTGACCATAAACAAATCAGAACTGGAATGACTGTATTTTCACAAAAAAAAAAAAAACAGGGCAAAGGGAAACAGTTAAATACTCTTATTACATGGTAATTATGTGGTTATTTCTTCAAGAGAGCATAATCCTTAAGATGAATGCACATAAAAACAGTGCTGAAATGTGTGAGGAACAACTGATAGAAACTCAAATAAAAGACAAAAATCCATTACACTTGGATATCTTTCCACTTTCTGTCAATAACTGATGGACCTAGAAGACAGAAAGTCAGTGTGGATATAATTAAACTGAACAACATAAAATACTGAACCTAAATCACATTTATATAGACTTCTTCATTCAATAACATCATACTATACAAAGTGGCTGTACCACATTTTGCATTCCCAACAGCTATTTGTAAAGGTATCTATTGCTCAAATGGTATTTTCATGTCCGTTTTTTTAGACTTTCTGGTAGCATTGTTTTTAATTTGCAGTTCCTTAATAACCCTATATTGAACTTCCTCTAAATGATGACTTCTGTAAACTTCTTTAATGAGGTGTCAGTCATTTGTACATTTTTAATTGATTTTTTACATCACTGAGTTTTAACGGTTCTTTGCAGATTTTGTATATACATCTGTTATGTGAATCATACTTTCTTCCAGTCTGACTTGTCTTCATGTTTCTTAAAACATTGTTTCAGGAAGGTTTAAAGGTTAATGAGGTACTATTACTTATTCTTTAGTTGATCATATTTTTGTGTTTTATGTAAAATTTTGTAACACAAAACAAGGTCAATTATGTTCACCTGTTCACTTGTTCACTTGTCTTTCCGGTGTTCATCAATTTACTCGAGCGGGCACCAGTAATATCTCTACATGTCCTGTCACATGCTAGTGTAGCCAAGGGCAACTGCTCATTCCAGGAACATAAAGAGCCTCAAACCATTCCATCAGGTCATGGGAATGTTGTCTATAATTGTTACTGGTATTTGGCATATCAAATAAAACACGGGTAGCTTGCCAGGCTCTGCCATGCAGGTGGGATACTCTTGTAGTCACCTCTCACCTTGTGCATTTATTGATGAACTGTGTGGCTGCAAAACTTGTGATCAGCTCTTCTGCTGGGTTGAGCTCTGACGAAGTTGGGAAGTCCAGATGTGGAAAGTGGCGGCCCTCATGGTGTGGGGTTCCTCTAGCTTCTAGTGAGACTCTGCTTGGACAGTGGGTCAGGGATAGAACCGGCCTTCCCTCCGAGGTGCCTCATGATCAGCTGGGCACAGGGAGAGCCAGTGGCAGCTCTGCCCCATGTATGTGAGTCTCTGGATCAGGCATACCTGGCTGGGCTTGAAAAAAGACTGCTGTAGGGTGGGACTCTGACAAGCTGGGCTTGTGATCAACTCTCTGCTGGATGGAGCTCATTACTAATGAGTTGGGTAGTCTGGATTTGGAAAATGGTGTCCCTCATGGTTTGTGTGTGTGTGGGGGGTGGGGGGCGGTACCTCTGGCTTCTTGCAAGGCTCTGCTTATGTTATCTTTTTATAAATTGGATAACTGATTTTATGCCTAGGTTAAACTGCAAACTTTTGTGAACATTCTGTATCTAATTATTTCTTTTTGTGTTCTTATGTATGAATATTCAGTTGTCTAACATCATTTGCAGAGAAAACTAAAATTTCTCATTTAATTTTTCCCTTTTGTCAAAGATAATTTGGCTAAATTTATATGCTCTTTATTCTGTGTCATTCAAATATTTGTATTAGATTTTCACCAGTGCCATTTTGTCTTAGTTACTTTAACTTGTCAAGTAGTCTGCCAATCTTGTAATGTTGTTCCTCATTATTGAGTTAATGATTCTAAATCTTTTGCCTTTCTTAATTTAAGAATAATTTGTTCACTTGATCACTTGATATCCCGTTATTTACCGATTTGCTCAAGCAGGAGCCAGTAACATTTCCATTTGACCCTATCACGTGCCATTGTAGCCCAAGGCATCTGCTTGCTTCAGGAATATGAAGAGCCTCACACCATTCTTTCAGGGTCTTGACAAAGAAGTCTGACCATCTTGTAGGTGGGCAGCCACGTGATCTTTTGACATCCTGTGGGATACAGTCAGTAATGGCTCTGGTCCAGCGTCATCTCCAAATCACATTACATGTCCAGCCCATCTGATTTTCAATGCCTTGGCAAATGAGATATCATCCCTGACTCTGGAACAGCGATGGAAGTTAGAGCTCCGGATTCCTTCTTTCACTTCAGTGAGGCGTGATATTCCAAGTACAGCTCTTTTCGATTCCTCTTTGGGAGACCCGAATAGCATTCTCATCCTGCTTTCGTAGGGCCCAGGTCTCTGAGGTGTATTTTAGTGCAGGGAAAACAGTGGAGTTGAAGAGATGTGCCCGGAGCCAGAGATTCTTTGTCTTTTTCAGCTATATCTTCGATGCCTGTGAAGGCATTCCATGCTGCTCTCTTTCCTCCTGTGCAGCTCAGGTTTTAGGTCGTTCATCATGTTGACTTCTCGACCTAGGTACACATAACTGCTGCATTCAGAGATGTTTGTTCCATTGAGAGTGAATGGGGCCTCTGGAACTAGTTCATTTTTCATGAACATAGTTTGTTGAGATTCAGCTGTAGACCTATCTTTCCACATTCTTGGTCAAAGTCAGCCAGCATTTGTGCCGCTTGGCTAATGTTTGGTGTTATTATAACAATGTCATTAGCTGAAGCGGTGATGAGATTTTTTAAATCAATGAGACTAGGCTTCATTGATTTAAAGAAAGCCTTGATTCTTGGAGACTGAAGCGGTCATCAAAGCCTAGCCAAACAGGGGCGTCAAACCCTATACATCAAGATCCTTCGTGAGCTGTATTACGGATTCACCACCAGGACCTCACCATTCCTACAAAGAAGTGATCATCAATATCAAAAGAGGGGGTTCAGCAGAGTGATACCATTTCACCAAAATTCTTCAGTGCCACCCTCGAGAACATCATGTGACAATTGGAATGGAAAGGAATGGGAATGAATTAGATGGTCAGCAACTGCACCACCTCCCGGTTCGCTGATGACAACGTTCAATAACACCAAAATTTTTGTTCATATCCATAAAATATTGTTATTGAAATTTCAGGAATTGCATTAAATTTTCAGCTCATACAAGAAAAAAATTTACCTTTTGACAAGGGAATTTTGTTCACATCCATGGTTCTCAGAGTTTATTTCTGACTCAGTTCCCAGAGATTACTCTGATGAGTCTTGGAAAACCACTTATGGTGCTGAGGATCTAACCAGAGTTGACCAAGTGAAAAGTGCCTTAACTCCTGTTTGTTTCTACAGTCCCTGAATTTACTCTTTTGCCGTCTTTATGTTTATTTAAATTGTATTTGATTTCATTAGGATTTTGTGATTTTTTCTTAGTCAGATCTTCTAAGAGCATTTACACTGGTCCTGATCTTGTACATATTTTGTTATGTTAATATTTAAGATTTCATTTTATGGTACATGTTAATTTCAATTTCATATTTTAATACATATTTTAATTTTCAGATCTTATTCTTCATTTTTTCAATATTTTTCTTAATTTTCAATTTAACTAATCTTAATGACTGAAACCCAATCATGAACAACTTTGTAACTGTCTATCTCAAGGTGATTCAATAGGAGGGAGAGGGAAGGACAGAGGCAGCTTAATGAAGATAAATGAACAAAGAGTTAAACATACTATGTTCCAAGATTACTATTTTTGATATAACTATATTTAAGGGGCAGAATTCAGAGAATTAAATCACAATAATAAAGTTGTTCATGATTGGGTTTCCAGTCATACAGTTTTCCAACAACCATCCCCTCCACCAGTGCAGATTTCCTATAACAAATAACCTTACTCTCTCTCTCTCTCTCTCTCTCTCTCTCTCCTCTCTCTCTCTCTCTCTCTTCCCATCCTCTTTTTCTCTACCCCTCCCTCCTTTTAGGCACTGGTTTGCATTAATATTCCTGAAATAGTATCATGCGTATCCCTTTGCCTCCTTTCAGCACTTAGTACGTGTCCAGAGTGATCATTTTCAAGTATTATTGCATTTACTTGCCTTTTTAATGGTTCTGTGCTCAGTGATGACTCTGGAATGCTTAGGGTGGCAGAACATACCTGGCAGTGGGGATTTTCGTCGGCCTGCAAAGCAAGCTTCTTAACCCTTGTACTATCTTTCCAGCACCATGAAGGAGGATTTTTGTATCCTAAGTTAATATCCTTCTTGCAGTTATGCAAATCCACAAGTATACTTGGAGTGGGTTGCTTTAACAGTATTTCTTTTAATATGTTGTGCACACATACATATATCACACTATCTTTTCAAGTTAAATTTAAGATGTTTATAAGCTATAATATGGCAGAGCCTCCGAAGCTACCCATGTTTTATTTGATATGCCAAAAACCAGTAATAATTATGGACCTCAATTCCATGACCTGAAGAATGGTTTGAGGCTCTCCCTATCTCTGGAGCAAGCAGATTCCCTTGGGCTACACTTCCTTGGAAACAGATATATGGAGATGTTACTGGTGCCCACTCGAGCAAATCAATGAACAACGGAAGACAGTGACAGACAGTGATACAGTGATATCTTTTACCACTTTACTTAAACACCATGGTTTTGCAAAATTGTTCATGACGGTTTGTTACAAATATTCAATACTCCATCATCAAGTCCACCACAACTGTCACCTTCCCTCCACCATTGTCCCCATTTCCCCCACTACCCCTTAAGCCTGCCCCCATTGCAGGCCCACAATAACATATTTTACCGCTAAATGGCTTGCTACCACTAAATGACTAATGGACTGTCAAATTAATATTGTTGATTCTATTTCTAAAGGAAGTAAGTTGACTCTTGTATGTAAATATAGCCTCATAAGGGATATTACACCTAATTATTCATTCTGGTAGAGTTATTTGTTCTATAGGGGACACACTAACTGGTGCTCAGGAGCTGCTGGATCAGTGCTCTGGAGTCAGTCCAAGCAGTGATCAGGTGATTATGCAGTCACAAAATTTGAACCCTGGTATCCAGTATGAAACATACGTGTTCTAGCCCATTTTACTATATTGGAAACATTTTATTTTTTTGATCAGCTGTTTGAGATTTTTGGGCTTTTTTTTTTTATCAGTCTGAGATTTTGAAAGTTTTGTTGTTTGGAGCAAAAGCAGATATATTTCTTCTAATTGCATAACATTTATTTTTCATTTCACATTGTAGCCTTAGATAAAACTTATGCTATTGTATTGAAAACCAATGGTATGGGTGACACGTCTACCTTAATTTATTTTTGCTCTTGAATTACTTCTACTGTACTCTGAGATAACATTTGGCTCTGTGTTCAGGAATCTCTCCTAGTGGTATTCGGAAACCATAGTAGTACCATAGATTGTCAAAGTTGGCCACATGTCAGACACATGCTTTAAATTCTGTACTCTCTCTACAGTTTGTCTCTGTTTTTCTTTCTTGGTTTGTGGGCCACTCATTGCAGTTCTCAGGGGTTACTCCTGGCTCTAAGCTCAGGCATCACTCCTCTTGGTGTTAGGGAGTCATTTAGGATAACAAGGATCAAACCTGGGCTAGCAGGGTATGCAATTCTATAACCAAATTCTCTGCCTTGGTCATAGAGGGAAATATGTTTAGTTCTTTCCATTAGATTAAATGTTATTTGTATTTTCTTAGTAGATTTTTTAAAAAAAACTGTACTATCACTCTGGACTGTTCCTATTTCTTGTTTGAGAATTTTTATAATGAACAGATGTTGGATTATTTCAGTTATTATTTCACTCTATTAAAAGAATCCTATGATTTTTACTCAGCTATTTTATATAGTTTTATTAATATTTTAATGTTAAAATTAACTAACTTATAAAAATTAATAAAATGAGACTACAATGAAATATATTTATAAATTGTATATGATAATTTGATATTTGTCAAAAATTCATAAAGAATTCTTAAACTTAGCAATGATGAAAGTTTTAAAAGTACTAATGTTTTCAGATTTTTTGTGGAAATGTTTGAATAAACACAGGAAAGAAGCTAGGTATTAAGTCATTAAGAAAGTACAATAATGAAAAGCCATTGTAGAGCTTTTAGGACACCTTAAACAAAAAAAAATAAAACAAAATTCTAACAATGCTGTGTTAGTGAGGATACAGAGTTAAAGAAATATTAATTATCTGAGGTAAAAATATAAAACTAAATTAATATAAAA
Organism: Cryptotis parvus; assembly: GCA_021461705.1. NCBI lineage: Eukaryota > Metazoa > Chordata > Mammalia > Eulipotyphla > Soricidae > Cryptotis > Cryptotis parvus. The sequence continues at coordinate 20,692 of JAJIBD010031363.1, forward strand.
CTTAATTATCTGAGGTAAAAATATAAAATTACTTTGATAGATAGTTTTATAATGTTTAAAAATAAAATTAAATAGTCATATGTAATCTAGAAATTGATGAATTGTTATGCCATGTCATATTTGATATGCCAAAAACCAGTAACAATTATAGACCTCATTCCCATGAACTGAAGGAATGGTTTGAGGGCTCTTCATGTTCCTGGTGTGAGCAGTTGCTCTTGGGCTACACTAGCATGTGACAGGACATATGGAGATGTTACTGGTGCCCACTTGAGCAAATCGATGAACAATGGGAATGCAAAGTGATACTAGTGAATCTAGCAATCATATAATTTATCAATTTAGTACTCCTATATAGTTGCCCTTGAATTTAAAACATCTGCACAGAAATACTTATAGAGCTACTCCATAATTGTCAAAAACATGAAAATATCCAAGATTACAGTTCAATAGGTGAAGAATGGAATTGTGCACATTCATGCTGTTGGTATCCCAACTACTTATTTTTGAAAGAATAAAGTAGCATAAAACAGGGAGGAAATACTACTTATTTTTTGAAAGAATAAAAGTAGCATAAACGGAGGAAATACTACTTATTTTTGGAAAGAATAAAGTAGCATAAAACAGGGGAGGAAACTAAGTTATATATATAAGCATATATATATACTTATATACATAAGTATATATATATACTTATATATATACTTAGTTTTATATATATATATAACCAAGTTTTAAAAAAAACTAAACTACTAAACTTAGCATATTACTAAGTTTAAAAAGCATATCTAAAAGTCATTGTATGCTGTCTGATGGGACTTACAGACATGGGGCAGAGCTGCTATCGCTCTCCCTGTGCCCTGCTGCTCACGAGGCGCCCGGGGGGATAGCGGGTTCTAGCCCTGGTCCGCTACCCCAGCAGAGCCCCAAAGAAGCCAGACAACCCCCACTCCATTAGGGCCGCCATTTTCCACATCAGGACTTCCCTCTCATCCAGAACTCCACCCAGCAGACAGCCTATCACAGCCTAGCTCGCAGCCACCTGCGGCCGTGAGGTTCATCAATGAATGCTGTAATTAGAGGTGACTACCAGAGTATGTCACCCGAAAGGCAAGTCTGGCAAGCTGCCCGTGTTGTATTTGATATGGCAAACACCAGTAACAATTATATTAGTTCATTCCATGGACCTAAATATAATGGCTGGAGGCTCTTTATGTTTTCTGGAACAAGCAGATGCCCCTTGGGCTCTACTAGTATGAGACAGTACATATGGAGATATTACTAGTGCCGGCTCGAGCAAATAGATGATGAAGGGGAAGATAGTGATAGTGATAGTGATGCTGTCCGATATCAGTTTATGATGTTCTAGGAAAGTGAAAATATAGAGATCACTTTTTTCCCAAGATTTTAGTGGGGCAGGGAGAAATGAATAGGTAGTAACACTAGTCTTAATTGCCTTGATGAAATTACTCTCTGAATAATACTGTATGACTAATCAATGACATATAGTTTTCAAGATCAGTAGACTTTTGTAGTACAAAGAGCAAATCTTAATATAAATTATGGGGGATTGTATATCATCAATATTTGTTTGGTAAGTAAAACAAACAAATAAAAGGGATAAAACTACCACTGTGCTAAAGCTATGGGCTACTAATAAGAAAACTAATGTACACAGTAGGGTAGTATCTGTGTATTTTAGTACTACTGTTCCTTTTTCATTTTTTTGTAAAATTTAAACTTTAAAAATATTCAAATGTGACTTTACACTTATATTTGTCACTTCACTTGTCTAATAACAGCTTATTGAAAATCTAATTTTTTAGTAAAAATATTTTATCAATTTGATATTGCAAATCATCACTGATTTTCTCTATTAGATGATTGATCAGTCAATCATTTCCTCAGTGTCGAGCTGGTTTTTGGTCTCTGGGCCCAAATTAAAAGCTTTAAAGGTGATTGTGATTGTCTGAATCAATTGTTTGTTAGTTGGCTTGAACTAAAAAATTGTTTTGCTGTTTTTTTGTAGGGGCATCACACCCAGCGACACTCAGGGGTTACTCCTGGCTCTTTGCTCAGGAACTTTTCCAGGCGGTTTTCAGGAGACCGTGCTGAGATGCGGCAGATCAAACCAGGTCAGCTGGGTGCAAAGCAAACTGCTCTACCTGTTACTGCTATCACACGGCCCCTGAACTTGTATTTCTATAGCACGGTTTTAATGGATAGATTTCTAATTTAAAAGTATTAGAGAACATATCCATTGACCCCTTTATTCTACGATGTTGTGTAGTCTATAGTACCTTGAGCTGAGATCAGGAAAATAGAACACTTATAAGTCTGTTATTTGGGCTATGATTCAAAGATTGAAATCAAATAATTAGAGTTTTCTGTAATCACCTGGTTGTAAAGTGAAAATTAACAAGAGCGATGTTTGTTGTACTCCTAATATTGTCTATAGAAATAATAGCGGTTCTTTGTTGTTATACCTGCATTTATTATAGCATAGCAGAAGATTGATTTCAGATCAATCAAACTATCTACATTATCTTATTCTTGCGTCAATTAAGCAGCTATTTTCTCTTTAGTAGATGAATATTTTATAAAGCGATAGGCATTTTTAAACTCATATTGATAGCGGCTTTCCATTAAAAACTTTTTTATTCACAAGTAAATGAGTTTTGAACATGTCTCCTTGTTCTATCTCAGTCTGTGACTCAGCATTACCTAATAAATATTTGCTTGGAAGTCCCCTTTTTGTAGTAGTGGGAAGCTTCTGACTCCTCTGATGCTTTGTTTCTCTCTATTCTAAACATACTATTTATCCAGAAAGTTAATTTAGCAAGAACAGATAGGGGAGTTGTATTCATGGAGCTGTGCTAAATTTTTTCATTTTTCCCAATTTAATAGTTAAAAAAACATTTGATGAGCTTGCGCCTTTTTGATTTTCTTTGAGAAAAAAATGTTTTATCAGTGTGCTAAAGACACAATAAGAGGCTAAAGGTGAATTCACAAGGTAGCCTCAGGTACAATTAAGCACTGATTTAAGTAGCATTATTATAAAATTCCTAGTTATAATGTGTGTGGATTTTTATCACTTGCCTATCCCTTGCCTTCCGTTGTTCATCGATTTGCTTCAGCAGATGCCAATAGCGTCTCCATTAGATTGGAAATGAGGTTCATTATTGTTACTGTTTTTGGCATATTGAATATACCATGGGTAGCTCGCCAGGCTCTGCCATGTCTCTGGGTTCATCCAGGGGCCCAGTAGTTTTCTATGTCAGACCATCCAGGGCTCACAGGCAGAGCCCTGGATGTAATAACCTGTCTCCTGTCGGTCACCTGCTAGCGCGGCCAGGCACCACAGCCACACACTACAACACCTCGACGGCAGAGTGGATTTTAAAAATACCCGAAATTATTGATCAGACTAATTATATCAAGAAAAACTTGATCCACAGTGTTAGATAGCAGGCAAATCACTAGCCTTGCATGTAGCCAACTCAGGTTTTCTGTTTATGGCACTATCTAAGGTTCCCACACTACTGCCAAGAGGGAGGAGTCATCACCTGAGCACAGAGCCAGGGAGTAACTCCTGAGCAAAGCATGGTCAGCTGTGGCCCAAAGCTAACTTAGCTTGCATCCTCCAAAAAATATTTAATGTTAAAATAATTGATTCAAAATACTTTTTCTGTTTATATATGCGACATTTGCAGAAAGACTTGTGACTAATTTTGTTCAATATTTTTAGATCACTCTTATATTATATGGAATGTGTCTTTTAGTAAAATGGCAACTAAGAAGGAAAATTTAATATTTTGAGCTACAGTTATTCACTAACATTATATAGATCCATCTTGGTGTGCTATAGGCACAATAAAGAAAGTCTAAAGTACTTCTATGTGCATAACTAAAACTACTATAGCTGTATTGAGTGATTTTGATGTACTTCCTTTCTGCACACCAAAGTTGTTTTTTTATTGAATCTCTTTCAACACATTTTCTCTAATCAGGTGTATACAACTAAGAAGAAATTACATTTCTCATATACTTAGCTAGGCTGTTTATTCATATATGAATATATATAGGAATATATAAATGTATATTCTTATCTATGGAACCCAAATATATTTATACATATATGAAGAGTGAGTTCTACTTATATACTATAGTAACAGATTTATTTAATTTGAGATATGCAAGTAGGTGAGCCATTTCTTTAAGGCAGACTATATTCTATGGCACTGAATTGGACAAAAATTAGTGCATTTTAGATTTTTAGCCGCAAAAGTAAAATTACTGACTCAAGGAAGGTACCATGAATATTCATTCAATCTGTTAATGAAGTTTGTAATTTATCTTTACATGTTCTCTTAATCGTCAGATGATATTTTGTAAATGTAATGGAGCTAGCACATAAAAAGTATAACTGAAGGCTATATCACTGTATATATATACATATATATGTATATATATATGTATATACATGTATATATACATGTATATATATATATATCACTGTCTTCCCGTTTATCATCGATTTGCTCGAGCGGGCACCAGTAACATCTCCATATGACCTGTCTCATCAAAGTAGAGCCAAGGGCACCTGCTTGCTGCAGGAACATAAAAAGCCTCAAACAATTCCATCAGGTCATGGGAATGAGGTCTATAATTGTTACTGGTATTTGGCATATCAAATACTACACGGGTAGCTTGCCAGGCTCTGCCGTGTGGGTAGCATACTGAAGGCTATTCTTGAAAATTCACATTCCTTATTATATGATAAATATACATTTGTGTGTGAAGCAAGATAGTTTATGTTGAAATTTATTTTTAGAAAGATATAAGGGAGAAAGAGAGAAGTATATGTTCAGGAGAATACACAGTCTCCTCCAGAGTGGAAAAAACAAGTAAGAATAGGAATACACAAGGGAGGGAACATAGTCTTGAAGAGCAAGTCAGATATATAATGTAAGTGATAATTCCAATATTAGTGATTTACCTTATTTTTAGGAAAATAATTGACATTATTAATTTTATCAATATGACTATTTTTGCTACTTACATGAAAATAAGCCAAAGTGAGATACAGCAAGTGATCCATGATGTCACCAGGAACTATTGCTTTCTTCATAATATTTTAACTGTTATCTTTCTGATCACTTTTAAGTATGAAATACTCAAAGTGTCTGCTACTTCATAATTTATCATATATCTAATTATAATTTTGACATTGACTTGAGAACACAGAGAAGCATAGTAAAAAGCTTTTCCATTCACCTCTCTCCTGGAACCTTAAATATACTGTCACATGTAACATTGACTTTTGCATTTCTGATGCAGATTCTCATGGTATTTCTTTCACTTACTCAACAAAAGAATAATAATGATTGTGATGGAAAGAATTTTGCAGCACCACGTTCTATTTCCTATTAATCTAAGAAGCATTGGGAATGTTCTCTATTTCATGTTATATATTCACAGAAAGTTATGATTCAAACAATTGTCTATGGAACTTGGTTCTAGTTAGAGATGCAATGCCCTGTCAGGAGCTTATTTTATCTATGACTACCAAAAACTCTATCTCTTTTATATGAGAGAAGTGCTGTCTATCTGATATGTTCACCTATTTTATTTTGTTTTTCATTGTTTCTTGCTCTCCATCACTCTAGAAATTACTTGCTTCCTGGCTTCTCATTTACATAGCAAGATCATTTCTTTAAGATATTGTACCTTCAGATTCAAGTTAAGATTCATAGATTGTTTGGGTATCTAGAAATTATAATGCTTATGCTTATCAGTATTGATGTAATGTTGCCTATGCTTTAAGAAGATGATTCCACTTTGTTATATCACTAACTTTTACAATTTATGTATCAATTTATCTAATAATACGAAACAAGTAATGCACATATGTTTTCTTCAGGGAATACTTTGTTATTAGGTACACATTTTCCTC
>JAJIBD010031364.1:0-55033 GCA_021461705.1 Cryptotis parvus
ATATACAATTAAAAGTTCATATTTAAGCTTATCATACAGCAGTTCCAGCACCCATCCTAAATTCACCAGTGCCCCATCTCCCACCACCATGTCCCCGGTTCCCTCCCTGCCAGCCCCTCCTCCATGTCAGGTTCTTTATTTTTCCCTTTCTCTCTCTTTCTTCCCTTCCCTTCCAGACTATGGGTTACAAGAACATACATTGTAGCGGGCTGTCATGTGCATCTTTGCCTGCATTTAATGCCAGTTCTAGGTTGCGCTAGTACCTCGAGCAATTGTTAGCTCACCGTTCCATTTTCTGTCTTACCTAGTCTCTGACTCCCACACGCTTGTGATAATTTCCATCTTTTGCAAGTATCTCCTGATACATGTTTCACTTGATCTTGGATATTGGTAATGTTAATATGTAACATATATATATATATATATATATATGTCATGCAAATAAATGCAGTCATTCTATCTGTCTCTCTCCTTCTGGGCTAATTTAACTCAACATAATCTTCTCTCTTCTCATGTCCATTCATTTATAGGCAAAATTTTTTATAACTTCATTTCTTTCCTAACAGCTGCATAGTATTCCATTGTGTAGATGTACCAAAGTTTCTTTTACCCAGTCATCGATCAGGCACTCTGCCATTAAATAATGCTGCTATGATCATAAAAGTAGGGTGGTTTCAGCTGGCATTTTGGCTTCCTAGACATATTTCCAGAAGTGGTATGGCTGGGTCACAATGGGAGCTCAACTTCTAGTCTTTGGAGGAATGTCTATTGTTTTTCCAGAAAGGCTGTACCAGCCGGGCATCTCTACCCAACAAATGTATGAGTGTCCCCTTTTCTCCACATCCACGCCAAAGTAATTTGTTAGTTCTTGCTCTTTTGAATATGTGCTAGTCTCTGTGGTGTAAAAGTCGATATCTCATTGTTGTTTTGGCTTGCACTCTCTGATGATTTAGTGACGATGAGCATTTTTTCATATGTTTTTTTTGCCATTCAATTCTTTTCCTTGTTGAAGTTTCTGTTCATTTCTTTCTCCCATTTTTTGATGAGTTTTTTTGTTTGCTTCCTGTAGTTCTACCAGTGCCTGATATATCCTGGATATTAACCCTCATCGGGGATGGGTATTGGGTGAATATCATTCTTTCTATTCTGTGGAGTATTTCTGGCTTCCAGAGTAGATCCCCAGGAGTGGTAAGGGCTGGGCTGAATGGGAGTTCAATTCTAGACTTTGAGAAAAATGTTGTACATCTTAGTTTGGATGTGTCTATTTACAGCTAGTTTAACTTTCTAACTGATTTGACTATAGGTTATAATTACCTTTACTTTCTAAATCAGTTTTTTGCTGAAATGTTTCATTATTGTGGTTTACAGTATAATCCATAAACATGGTAAGCTGTACTTTTTATTTAATTATACTTTCTATTTTTAGTCCTTGTAAGTTTGATTTCATGTATGTACAGTGTAGTAGTACAAGTACTGCAATTCTGTGATCCGCTGCAAATAGAAGGTATATGCATTATCCACTGTACTGTTTCTTCTCGCCCCTGAACTGTAGTTTTCTTCTTATAATCCATTTGTAAGAGTTGGGTATTAGATTGGTCACTAGCATCTCTTATTAGGTTGGATAATAGTCTTCTTCAGATTTATGAATGATTTATGTAGAATTTTTATTATTTCTTCCATGTAATTTACTAATACAGCTCTGTGGATTGTACCATTCTTTATGAGAATAACCTGGGATTTTTAATTTCCCATGGCTATTTTCACTTATATATTTCCTTCTAGTGAAATTTTAATCATTTTTCTTTTAAATAAATTTTTAAAAACTCAAAAAAGTTTACGGCACACATTCACATATAAGAGATATAGTCATTGTCCTTATTGTTTACAATTACTGCTTTTATCTAGGTATTGTTTTTTTAATTTGTGTCCAGCTGTTTATCAATTTTATTTATACATTTTTAAGAAATATTCTTTTGTTTCATTGATTTTTAACATTAAAAAGTTTTCTTAATTTCAAGACTTCATTATTTTCTTTTATTATGTTTGCTTTGGATTTACTTTTCTCTCTCTTTAAAGGAGTTAATGTATTCAGATTGACTCTGGCATTGAGCTAAGGGATCACTTTGGCTGTACTCAAGTAAATGATATATAATGTGTAATCAAATCTAGCTAACCAGTCAACCGGTACTTAACCCTTGTATTTATCTCTTTCAATTTGATTTTTATCTAGTTTTTAAAAAGGAATCTGTTAATTTTTTTTTTTTTTTTTGCTTTTGGGTAACACCTGGCGATGCTCGGAAGCTACCTCCTGGCTCTGCACTCAGGAATCACTCCTGGGGTGCCCAAGACCATAAGGGATACAGGGGATCGAACGTAGGCCAGCACAGGCCGAAGCCTCATGGCAAGGCAAACGTATCTCTACCGCTGGCCATAGCTCCGCCCAGGGAATTTATTAATTTGAAAAAAAATATACAAGATAAAACTTTTTAAAAGCCACAAACTTGAAAATTTTTTTATAACTTAAGGGATTCTTAGCAAACCGGGTAAGTCACCTTGTAGTTTTTTCAATTACATGTGATTTAATTTCCAGTTTGGACTTCCATTTGATTTATTTATCTTGCTTTTACTACAGTTGATTATGAGTGCAATTTTAAATGAGTTTTCTAGAGCTGGGATTTTGCTTAGTGTTGAGCACCAGCCTTCCATTTGTGAGTTTCTAGGCATTCAACCTCCATACTGAAAACCAAAATACAAACAAAAAAAAAACTCAAACTAAAGGAAACTCCTGATATGGGATTTCTAAATAGTATTGGGTCGTCGAGTGATTGCCAGCCGGTAAGGCGTTTACCTCCGCATGCAGCCGGCCTTGTGCCGCCCGAGTTTCAATCACCGTCATATGGTCCCCCCAGCACTGCCAATATTCCTTGAGTGCAGAGCCAGGAGAAACCCCTGAACATTGTCGGGTGTGACCCCCCCACAAAAAAACAAGCAAAAAATAAATAAATAAGTGCCAAAAGCCGTAGCCCCATAAATAGAATTTGTCTTCATGTTATAATAAACTTGTTTTAAAATTTTTAATGAGTTGAGTTTTTTTTTTCTTTTTTTGGGCCATGCCCCAGTAATACTCAGAGGTTGCTCTGGCTCTGCACTCAGGACTTACTGAGTGTGCACACCTACTCCTGAAGCTGTGCTTTGGGACCCTAAGGGGATCGCCGGATTGAACGTGGGGTTAACTGTGTACAAGGTAAACGTCTCTACCACTGTGCTGTCACTCCAGCCCCTAATGAACCGATTTTAACTATTATTAATAAACTAGGACAGCTTGCCTGTTTTTTAGCTTTATATATATTTTTTTCTTTGTACTAAGTTTTTAATTAAAGCATTTTCAAAAAAAAAAAAAAAATAATGCACCTAATAAGACAGATAGCTAAACAATTCTGAAATTCAAGTGGAGTATTGATATGTTCTCTATTAAGTTGTCATTTGGGATTTAGCCCACTGGTCAGTACATTCTTGATGCCTGACCTTCATGGTCCCTCAGACACCAGATGTAGCTCAGATATCCTGCAGTACCACTGAGTTGATCTGGTAAATCCCATTTCTGCCAATCCAGAGCAGCACAGTGTCACTGTTCTAAGACATTGAACATTTGGCCCAGGACGAGCATCCCAAAGAATATACTTCTCCCTGAGCACTGCCAGAGCTTCAAAACAAAACAGAATAAAGTGAAACAAGGGTGTTTCTTTGTCTGTGTGGGCTGGTTAACTGAATGAAACTCTTTAACACTGCTTAATATGGAAACACTGAGAAACTTCTCTTTACTGCCTCCTCAGTGAATCATTTATAGCACTGTAGCACTGTGTAAAGCAAAAGAGAACTTCATGCTCCTCCTCCATTTATAACTGATATTTTATTTTGTCTTTTGAGTAATTTTTTCATTTCTTCTATGTTCTCAAAATGTTTTAACATAAGTTCAACTAAAAATATTAGTAAATTCTTTTTCTACATAGTGATCATTTTATTATCACAATATAAGCTCAGATGAACTAGTCAGTTTTGTTATATATGTATAAAAATAGGAATTTTTCGGCCAGAGTTGATAGTCCAGCGGGTGGGATATTTGCCTTGCAAAGCAGCCAATCTCGGGCTCTGATCTCTCTGGCATCCCATATGGTCCCCGGTAATCGCAAGAGTAGTTCCCTGAGTGGAGAGCCAGGAGTTACCCTGAGCATTGCTGGGGTGGACCTAAAGCAAAAACAAAACAAATGAATGAATGAATGAATGAATGAAAATGAATGAATAAAACAAATAAATAAATAAATGGAATTTTTCTCATTGTTGAGAAGTTATATAAATGAGTTAATTTAGAAATTGCTTACCATTTTGAAACTTTATGTTTTTAATAATGACCAATATATGTACCTGAAATTGAATTTTTAGCTGTGAGAGACAAATGTTAGTAATATTGTTTATGCATGCGATGAAATTGGCTTGCCTCTTGAGACACAAAATGTTTCCATAGAATCTTGAGGAGTAAAGGAAAGTGATCTATATTTTTCTGCTATGCTATTATTTTTGTTTCATTACATAAAGTCTCCTGGAAAATAGTTAGGAAAATGTTGCTCTTAGGATATTCAGTTTAATTTATTGAATATCATTAATCTAAATTCTATTAATTTTGAGATCAATTAGTATTGCATGAAAATTTGTGAAACTTGTGTTGAACAGATATATTTGGAGATATATAATGTGGCACAACATATTAGTAGATATTTGTCTTATGTAAGGTACAAGAAAGATGATTTACCTTTCCTGTGTTACATTAATCTCTATGCCAGCTTTTGCATTTACTATTAATTTTACAAGAAAATTTTAAAAATCATATAGCTATGCATTTATCCAAATTCATATTCAACAACCATACTAATTCTATATTGAAATAGAAATAAATTTGAATACTATTGATATTATTATTGCTTCACCAAATAATAGATTTTATAAGCACATTCATATCTTGGCATGCATATATGTATAGTATATCTCTTATTATTATTCAATACCAATATATTTTTAAATTTGCAGTCTTTCTTTTTATTATTTTTTTGTAATATTTTATTATACCACCGTGAGATATGTTTATATTTTATTATACCACCGTGAGATACCACCGTGTTTGGTTTTCAGCATACTGTGTTCCAGACCCATCCTTCCACCAGTGCACATTTCCTACCACCATTGTCCCTAATTCCACTCCCCTCCTTAGCTTGCCTCTATGGCAGGCTCTTTATCTCTTTTATTTTTTAAAAATTTTTTATTATACCACCATGAGACATACAATTACAAAGGTGTTCATAATTGGTTCTTGGTAACACAGTATTCAGTCTTTCAATGGAACGAAAGATCAAGTGTATTTAATTTTATGGTATTGGGGTCATGGTTTACTCTAGGTTTTGTGCTCAGGGACCACTCCCAGTAGGGCAGAGGGGGAACATATGAGAGGAGCAGTTATAGCTCCCCTTATTAGCTGCATGCAATGCAAGTGCCTATCCTTTGTACTATTTCTTCAACCTCAATGTCAATACCTTTATTGATGATTTCTGAAAATATATTTTTTAAGCAACCATGATTTCTTCCTAACACTAAAATTACATAAAAAATTTAGGTAACTATTTTGTCTCTGTCTACCTGTTTATACATATGCATATATACACATATGAGTATATTTGTATATGTCTATGCATATATGGACATATACAACAAAGTATTTTTAGGAAATCTTGAACTATACATACATTGATGGAGATTTTCATTTGGATATAAGCCAAGTGACTATTCACCACCTACGCTGAATTAAAATAGTTTTTGAAATGTTAATTATTGAAGTGTAGGTAAAGTTTTATTTTTTGCTGTATCCCTAATTTCTAAAACAACAACTCTGAATTTAAAATATATAAACACTAAAAAATTGATTTTTTTCATGGGTAAATTTCTCTTTATTTATATCTGTTTCCAGCTGGCAGTGGGTGGTATCTCATTCCTGGAAATTTATATATTGAAAAGCAAGAGTCGAGGAGAATATTTACTTAGTTACAAGCAATGGTGTTTCCAGCTCTGAAATGTCATTTTGAAAAGTCCCAGGGTGCAAGAGAAATAAATGAGGCTTCACTTTGCCAGACATTTTAAAGCTCAGTTCCCAAATTGATGGATCTTGTAAAATCCTGATGGTTTGTTAACTGTGCTATACGTTGCAACATGATCTGACTGGGTTTATGCCGCATCTGTACTGACAGAATTAGTGTCATTAGTGTCATTAATATGCATTAATTCTCCTTGTTGTTCTCTAGATTTTTGAATGTAGATGACCAGGTTATGGGCAAGACTTCATGTGATAACCATGTTCATTTTTTTTAAATTTAAAAACAAAAGCATTCTATTAATAAGCAAACTGACAAAGCTAAAGAAATAGGATAACAATATTAAAATGACATGGTTAAGAACAGGATTAACCTGGTTTGCATATATGTAATTTGGTAATAATGTAGTCTTTATTTATGCTTCATATCTTATTTTTCACCACTAGCAGTACTCAGGGGACTATGAGGTGCTGGTGATTGAATCTAGATTTTACACATGCAAAATATGCACTCCAGCCATTTTACCTCCCCCTATAGCCTATAATTGCTTATGTTTTAGTGTTTTTAAATAAATGATTATAAATGATTATGACCTGTTTAGTCTATTATAAGTCAAATAATAAAAAATCCATATGAATAAAGACTTCCTATTGATGGATGTTGCTTTATTCAATTCATTGCATTGTTTCATGTGTGCTTCAATGAATTTTATGTAGATGTTATTCACAGTTACCTAAAGAAAAATGTTGTCATGATGTAAATTGTGGGGAACAGGGAAGCCACAAGACAGTCTACCCGAAACTACCCATCCCTACGAATATTTTTTCATATTTTTGTGTCTATATTTTCCTAGTATGAAGAACCCTGTGAAAACTGAGTTGGGTCTTTATAAGTATTAATACAATGCTTTCCTAGGTTTTTGTTAGACTTAGCCTTCACAGAGTAAGTGGTTATGCTCAAGAGAGACATATAGATTAAGAATAGTACTAATGTTTGATTTGCAGATGAGATTTCTGACTGTTGGAGGAACCAACTGCTACAGTTATACAGTGTGCTGTTGGCACATAATTCCTGGACCCTAGACTTGGATTTTACTTTTACATGCTTCTGGTACTCCTTGGTCTCAGGTGGAGCACTTCTGCCACAGAACCATAAGTTCAGTTACCCAGATTTAGGCTTTTGAGTTCTCCATATCTTCTACATTCTTTTGGACTATATGTACCTACAGTATCCTACCTTATTCATTCCAAAGTCATTTTCCATGATAGACTCTTGCATCCAACAGAAATCAGTGATATGTTCCTCCTTTAGGTTTCTTGAACATATCACAGTCATTCCTCATGCAGTTTCTCTCTCTTTTTACCTCACATCTTCATATACTTTACTTTTTTATTTCCTAATGAGACAACAATTCACCACAACAATAAATATGTTTTTGGAGTACATAGTTTCACACTTCTTCAGTGAGTATGTTGCTATAACATGCTACAGTCAAATAATTTTCCAATTTTATGAGTAGTTCTCCATTACAGTTCATTGAGATATTCTCCAACCTCTGATCTCCCTTTTCCACTTTTGTTATCTAAGAGACTGATTTCTTAGACCAGACCAGAGTGGTTTTTTTTTCCTTTATCTTTATTTTTTCTGCTTTTTGGGTCACACCTAGCAATGCTCAGGGGTTACTCCTGGCTCTGCACTCAGGAATTACTCCTGGCAATGCTAAGGGGATCCTGTAGGATGCCGGGATCAAACCCTGGTTGGCTGCATGCCCTACCCACTGTGCTATTGCTCCGGCCCCTTATCTTTACCTGTCGGCAAGCCAAATGGCAACTCTTAGAGAGGTTCCCTTGACCTGCCTCTTTTAAAAATCACTGAATAATAATGAAAAAAAAATCACTGAATAAACTGTCATTTTCCTGGGCTCCATTTTTTTTTTTTGCTTTTGTGACAACATCCAGCGATGCTAAAGGGTTATATACAATTATATATATGGGGGGGGATATAGAATTATCTGCTGGCTCTGTATTCAGGATTATTCCTGCCTGTGCTGGGGGATCATATAGTATGCCAGGGATGGAATGCAGCTCAGACACTGTCCTAAATCACCCTATCTCCTCCTGGATGCTCTTTCTAAATATACACAGCAATGTAGAAACAAAGGTCCAGAAGTAATATAATGGGGAGACCTGATCCATAAATGATTTGGGGTGTGTTTGAGAGAGAGGGTGTCAGGAAAGGGAGGGGTTCTGAGTGTGGCACTGGAATTACGTCCATGAAAAAATCACTATTAATAGCATTGTAAACCACAGAACATAAAAATTTTAAAAAATAACACAAATTATTCAAAACTGTTTTGTGTTTTTAAATATTTGATTATCTCTCTAGGTTCTCTCTAACTTCCCTCGTTAATTCTTACACTAAATTTTAGTTTCATGTAATTTGGGAAACCCTGTTTTGTTTACAACTTTTTTAATAGTTGATATGAATTCAATACAGACACAGTGACCAATATTACTTGAATGTTCAATAGCAGAGCTTTATTATCCAATTGGATGATGGTGTTTATTAGAAAAGTTCTAAGTTTTATAATATCTAGTCCTTGTATGACCCTTGTTTGAATAACAAACTTTCGGCAAGAATACTATCTGTTTTACTTAAGGAAAATAAGAAATTTTAAAAATTCTATTATAGATACAATAATGAAATGTGTTTTAATGGTAAATCAGCACCTCATTTATTATTTTTTTAACCTTGGTAAATAGTAGATACTTTATCTTGGGGATATTTTATATACATATCTGTGTATAATTCTGATTATTTCCTTAAGCTACATTCATTGAAATGAAATTATCTTAAAATGTCTATGCGTCTTTGAATATTTTAAAGTTTTTATTAGAAAGTATGATACTAAAAGATTTATGGGTTTAGTCATTTACAGTAAAACCAGATATTTCCAGAAAAGTTTAGATTTCTTGAGTCCACTTGTTTAACTTTCTAGTTTTAATTTCAATTTCATTGCATCATTAAAGCAAATAAAGATTGATTTTTTCCCAGAAGAAGAGGCAGAGAAAAGTAATTTGTCTGTCTGCTTTAAAGCTCCTTCAGCCAAAATAGGTTTGTAAACTGTTTCAAGTTGTCACTCTTTCTTGCTCTTGTTTACTGTGTTACCATAAAAATGCTGAAGTCCTTCTATTGAAAATTAGGCTTAAAACCCTAAAAGTAGGAAATAGTAGCCCTATTGTTATAATAGAAACCTCCTCTCCTTGATTTAGTGAAAGTACTATTCCTTCAAGCTTACTGAGAAAGCTCAGAATCTCCTTTTTTTATTTTATTTTATTTTATTTTATTTTTTTGCTTTTTTTTGGGTCACACCCAGCAATGCTCAGAGGTTTCTCCTGGCTCTACACTCAGGAATTACTCCTGGCGGTGCTCGGGAGGACCATATGGGATGTCGGGGATCGAACCCGGGCCGGCATGGGCCGGCCAAGTGCAAGGCAAACGCCCTACCCGCTGGGCTATTGCTCCAGCCCCAGAATCTCCTTTTTTTAAAAAACGAATATTTTATTATACCACCATGAGATATACAATTACAAAGATGTTCATGTTTAAGTTTCGATCATACAGTGTTCCAGCACCCATCCCTCCACCAGTGCTCATTTCTACCACCAATGTCCCCAATTCCCTACCCCTCCCCTAGCCTGCTTCTATGACAGGTTCCTTATCTCTTTTCTCTCTTTCTCTTTCTCTTTCTCTTTCTCTCCTCTCTCTCCCTCTCTTTCTCTCTTGGAGTTGTGTGGCTGTAGTTTAGATCTCATGTTTTTGACACTGTGCTGATGAAAAAAGGAGATTCTGGCTTCTGAGATTTTTTTTTTCCCCTTATACATTATGGATTGCAATACATACATTTAGAGGTTATTATGTGTATCTTTTGGCTATATTCAATGCTCAGTTCTCGGCTGGAATTAACATTATTGACAATTATTAGTACACTGTTCCCTTCTCTGTTTTACCTAACCTCTAAATCCCACACATTTGTGGTATACCTGGTTTTGAGATAACATGTCCACGCGCCATGAGCTGTGTCCAGCTGTGTAGTCTGAACCTTGAGGATGACTGTGATTGTGTTGTGGTGCCGCTGCCCCCAGACTCTCAGAAGTCAGGATCTCCTTTTGTATCAGCACAGAGTAAACAATACTTTAAATATGAGATCTAAATTACAACCACAGAACTTTGAAATGTGCCTGTCAAGGTGTCAGGTTGGTGCTTGGTCAGGAGAGATTTGAGGAACACTGATGGAGGGAAGTTAGCAATGGTTCTGGGATTGGTGTCAAAATAGTGTAGGCCTAAAATACAGCTATCAATAACTTTGAAACTCATAGTTTAAAGAATAAAACATTAACATTAAAATCTAAAAATAAAAAAATAAAAGAAATTCTAAGAAAAAAAAAAAGTTGAACTATGTTTTCTTTCAGATAATGATAATTCCATGCTGAGAAGTTTCCTAATGGAATGATTATTGTTTTTAGAACATCTTGACATGAGCAAAGAAACAGTATAGTTGCTACCCTGAAAAATACTCTGTTTGCCAGAAACGACTAATTGAAAAATGAGAGAGGGGTTAAATATTTGACCTTTGAGGTCATCTGGTTCAATTATTTCAGGCTGTGTTTTCCACCAAGTAAATCATTCATATCACTGATATAATTTTAGCTTTACTCTTTGAAGAGATACAGTAAGAGAGAGGATGAATGGGATAGATTATAAATAGTAAATAAGTTATTATTGTCACACTTTAGTTTTGCTATTTTAAAACTCAAGAATATTTGAGGAGATCATTTTTATTTGACAAGCTTGTGAGCTAGTGGAATTCGAACAGAAATACAATGAGAAAAGTAAGGGCGATTGCAAAGGATATTTTCTTCTTGAAATAACTAGCTTAAACTAAAAAAAGAAAAAACAAGCCCCATATATACTGGCTTCTATTGTTTGGTAAGTCCATGTTTCTGCTGTGTTGTTCATGACTCCCTGTGGCCCTGTATTATCCTCTAGGCACTCAAAAGCCCAAGTTCACAGTGGAACACATATCCCTTTCTAAATGGTGTTAGCTCTAAAAAATTGTAGTTTTCATTGCCAAGAAAAAATGTAAAGAAAATGGTTTAATTATGCTTTTCTATATGGATTTCCTTTTTATTTATTTTTGTACTAACTCATTTGAAGAAGCACTCAAACTGATGTGAAGATATACCTAATGGTCACAGATGCAAAATGAATGGAAATAATACTAAGAAATTGCAGAAAAAGATGACAATTTTTTATTAAAACACCAAATTAGTGTCCAGAGAGATAACACTGTGGGTAAGACACATACCTTCCATGCTTCTGACTAGAGCTCAATTCTCTGCACCCCATATAACCACCTGAGTCCACCAGGAGTAATTCCTGAGCTCAGCCCTGCATGGGTCAAAGGAAAAAAAAAGCGAGATGGAGTGGGGATTCCTGCTTGACTTTAGATTTAACATGACTGGGAACAAAGTTAATAAGTTAAAGAGCAATAAAAAATGAACTTTCCAAGTGAAATACAAAAAAAAATTAATTTTTAATAAAATATTTCTGAATTATAAGTTAAATACAAAATTTTTGGAATATACTTACTTTATAGAATAAATCTAATAGTGAAAGCAAAATAAGAAGAGGAAAAGGATTTAAAATTTTTAAACTGAGCATTGAATACAGGCAAAATGATACATATGATGACTTCTAAATGCACATATTGTAATCTACAATGTGTAAGAGAAGGAAGAGAGAAAAAGAGAGAGAGAAAAGAGATAAAGAACCTGCCATAGAGGAAGGAGAGGGGAGGGAATTGGGGACATGGTGGTGGGAAATGGGCACTGGTGGAGGGATGGGTGCTGGAACACTGTAAGACTGAAACCCAAACATGAACTTCTTTGTAATTGTATATCTCATGGTGGTATAATAAAATATATTAAAATATTCAAAATAAAAAATAAATAAATAAAATATTTGAATTGATGATTGTTTCCAAAACTGATGACATATATCATTCAATGTATCCATGAACTTCAGAGAATATTAATATGATAAATTCTAAAATATCTACATCACTTATCTCACATTCAGATTGTAAGTAAACCTTGAAAGAAGCAAGAAAACAAAAACATCTACTCAATCCAAAAATTGTAGGAACAATAAAAAGAATATATCAATATAAATTTTTATCCTGAAATATTATATTTAAAAAGAAGGAAGAAAAATCTTTAAGAAAGGGGTCAAAAACAACTCTAGAGGATAGCATGAATGTTTTGCATATAGGAAAATTAGTGTCAATTCTAGGCATTAAATGTAGGCTCCCAGTACCACCAGGAGCAACTAACAGGCCTAGAGTAGCCTCTGAGCAATTCCAGATGTGGTCCCAAAACAAAGAAACAAAGGGTATTTCAGACACAAAACACTGAAGGAATTTTTTTAGTAGATCTTTAAAGAAGCTTTAAAAAATACAGAAGAAAACTAGTGTAGGCATCAAACTCAGATTTACAAAATAGAGGAATGACAGAGAAGAAATATTTAATAATTAAATGATTAAACAAGTAATTGCTTGTTAAATGGTATCAATAATGAATTGGGTAATTATAGTAGCTGAATAAATATAATAAATGACAAAAAGCTATAAGGTTGGGAAGGATGAAATAAGTCCTAGAAGTTATGATATATTTAAAAACATTACATTTAAAAGAAGAGAAGAAAAAATCTTTTAAAATTATTTGCATATAGTCAAGAAATAGATTTCTAAATGTTGGTTTATTAGCCCACCACTTTGCTGTTAAAGTCTATTATTTCTAGCAGCTTTTTTATTAGAGGCCTTAGAGTTTTTTGTATAGTACCTAATCAATGCATATAGCAAGAGTACTTCCTCTTTCCTACCTGTATGCCTTTCTTACCAATCTTTTGCCTAATTGCTATATCAGGACTTCCAGTTCTATATTGAATAGTAATGGTGAGAGTGGCCAACCTTGTCTTGTGCCTGAATTCTTTTTGCAAGAAAATTCAATATTGACAGTATTGTATTGTGGTGCCTAAAGTGAATTTTTTAATGAAATGCCAAAAAATACAGGAAAGCTTTTAAAAATAAGACAAAGTTACAAGCACATTCTACTATATCAAAATTATTTTGAAAGCAAATAGGTTAAGTAAAGCTAGCAACGCAATGTTAGGGTAGATGTTTAAAAACAGAGTAGATTAAAATAGCAATAAAAACCCAATATTTGGTCAAGTATAAATCCTCTTCAAATGGAAATAATTTTAGATAATGGAATGAAGAAAAGACATACCATGTTGACCATAAACAAATCAGAACTGGAATGACTGTATTTTCACAAAAAAAAAAAAAAAACAGGGCAAAGAAAACAGTTAAATACTCTTATTACATGGTAATTATGTGGTTATTTCGTCAAGAGAGCATAATCCTTAAGATGAATGCACATAAAAACAGTGCTGAAATGTGTGAGGAACAACTGATAGAAACTCAAATGCAAGACAAAAATCCATTACACTTGTATATCTTTCCACTTTCTGTCAATAACTAATGGACCTAGAAGACAGAAAGTCAGTGTGGATATAATTAAACTGAACAACATGAAATACTGAACCTAAATCACATTTATATAGACTACTTCATTCAATAACATCATACTATACAAAGTGGCTGTACCACATTTTGCATTCCCAACAGCTATTTGTAAAGGTATCTATTGCTCAAATGGTATTTTCATGTCCGTTTTTTAGACTTTCTGGTAGCATTGTTTTAATTTGCAGTTCCTTAATGACCCTATATTGAACTTCCTTTAAATGATTACTTCTGTAAACTTCTTTAATGAGGTGTCAGTCATTTGTACATTTTTAATTGATTTACTTTTACATCACTGAGTTTTAACGGTTCTTTGCAGATTTTGTATATACATCTGTTATGTGAATCATACTTTCTTCCAGTCTGACTTGTCTTTCATGTTTCTTAAAACATTGTTTCAGGAAGGTTTAAAGGTTAATGAGGTACTATTACTTATTCTTTAGTTGATCATATTTTTGTGTTTTATGTAAAATTTTGTAACACAAAACAAGGTCAATTATGTTCACCTGTTCACTTGTTCACTTGTCTTTCCGGTGTTCATCAATTTGCTCGAGCGGGCACCAGTAATATCTCCACATGTCCTGTCACATGCTAGTGTAGCCCAAGGGCAACTGCTCATTCCAGGAACATAAAGAGCCTCAAACCATTCCATCAGGTCATGGGAATGGTGTCTATAATTGTTACTGGTATTTGGCATATCAAATAAAACACGGGTAGCATGCCAGGCTCTGCCATGCAGGTGGGATACTCTTGTAGTCACCTCTCACCTTGTGCATTTATTGATGAACTGTGTGGCTGCAAAACTTGTGATCAGCTCTTCTGCTGGGTTGAGCTCTGACGAGTTGGGAAGTCCAGATGTGGAAAGTGGCGGCCCTCATGGTGTGGGGGGTTCCTCTAGCTTCTAGTGAAGCTCTGCTGGGACAGTGGGTCAGGGATAGAACCCGCCTTCCCTCCGAGGTGCCTCATGATCAGCTGGGCACAGGGAGAGCCAGTGGCAGCTCTGCCCCGTGTATGTGAGTCTCTGGATCAGGCATACTTGGCTGGGCTTGAAAAAGCGTAGGGTGGGACTCTGACAAGCTGGGCTTGTGATCAACTCTCTGCTGGATGGAGCTCATTACTAATGAGTTCGGGAGTCTGGATTTGGAAAATGGTGTCCCTCATGGTTTGTGTGTGTGTGGTGTGGGGGGGGGGTTCCTCTGGCTTCTTGCAAGGCTCTGCTTATGTTATCTTTTATAAATTGGATAACTGATTTTATGCTTAGGTTAAACTGCAAACTTTTGTGAACATTCTGTATCTAATTATTTCTTTTTTGTGTTCTTATGTACGAATATTCAGTTGTCTAACAACATTTGCAGAGTAAACTAAAATTTCTCATTTAATTTTTCCCTTTTGTCAAAGATCATTTGGCTAAATTTATATGCTCTTTATTCTGTGTCATTCATATATTTGTATTAGATTTTCACCAGTGCCATTTTGTCTTAGTTACTTTAACTTGTCAAGTAGTCTGCCAATCTTGCAATGTTGTTCCTCATTATTGAGTTAATGATTCTAAATCTTTTGCCTTTCTTAATTTAAGAATAATTTGTTCACTTGATCACTTGATATCCCGTTATTTACTGATTTGCTCAAGCAGGAGCCAGTAACATTTCCATTTGACCCTATCACGTGCCATTGTAGCCCAAGGCATCTGCTTGCTTCAGGAATATGAAGAGCCTCAAACCATTCTTTCAGGGTCTTGACAAAGAAGTCTGACCATCTTGTAGGTGGGCAGCCACGTGATCTTTTGACATCCTGTGGGATACAGTCAGTAATGGCTCTGGTCCAGCGGTCATCTCCAAATCACATTACATGTCCAGCCCATCTGATTTTCAATGCCTTGGCAAACCAGATATCATCTCTGACTCTGGAACAGCGATGGAGGTTAGAGCTCCGATTCCTTCTTTCACTTCAGTGAGGCGTGATATTCCAAGCACAGCTCTTTCGATTCCTCTTTGGGAGACCCGAATAGCATTCTCATCCTGCTTTCGTAGGGCCCAGGTCTCTGAGGTGTATTTTAGTGCAGGGAAAACAGTGGAGTTGAAGAGACGTGCCCGGAGCCAGAGATTCTTTGTCTTTTTAGCTATTTCTTCGATGCCTGTGAAGGCATTCCATGCTGCTCTCTTCCTCCTGGTGCAGCTCAGGTTTTAGGTCGTTCATCATGTTGACTTCTCGACCTAGGTACACGTAACTGCTGCATTCAGAGATGTTTGTTCCATTGAGAGTGAATGGGGCCTCTGGAACTAGTTCATTTTTCATGAACATAGTTTGTTGAGATTCAGCTGTAGACCTATCTTTCCACATTCTCGGTCAAAGTCAGCCAACATTTGTGCCGCTTGGCTAATGTTTGGTGTTATTATAACAATGTCATTAGCGAAGCGGTGATGAGATTTTTTAAATCAATGAGACTAGGCTTCATTGATTTAAAGAAAGCCTTTGATTCTTGGAGACTGAAGAGGTCATCAAAGCCTAGCCAAACAGGGCGTTCAAACCCAATACATCAAGATCCTTCGTGAGCTGTATTACGGATTCACCACCAGGACCTCACCATTCTACAAAGAAGTGATCATCAATATCAAAAGAGGGGTTCAGCAGGGTGATACCATTTCACCAAAATTCTTCAGTGCCACCCTCGAGAACATCATGTGACAATTAGAATGGAAAGGAATGGGAATGAAGATAGACTGGTCAGCAACTACACCACCTCCGCTTCGCTGATGACAACGTTCTAATAACACCAAAAATTTGTTCATATCCATAAAATATTGTTATTGAAATTTCAGGAATTGCATTAAATTTTCAGCTCATACAAGAAAAAAAATTTACATTCTTGACCAAATTATTTTTTGGAGGGGGGAGGACAAGGGAATTTTGTTCACATCCATGGTTCTCAGAGTTTATTTCTGACTCAGTGCCCAGAGATTACTCCTGATGAGTCTTGGAAAACCACTTATGGTGCTGAGAATCTAACCAGAGTTGACCAAGTGAAAAAGTGCCTTAACTCCTGTTTGTTTCTACAGTCCCTGAATTTACTCTTTTGCCTGTAAATATGGAATATCGTCTTTATGTTTATTTAAATTGTATTTGATTTCATTAGGATTTTTGTGATTTTTCTTAGTCAGATCTTCTCAGAGCATTTACACTGGTCCTGATCTTGTACATATTTTGTTATGTTAATATTTAAGATTTCATTTTATGGTACATGTTAATTTCAATTTCATATTTTAATTTTCAGATCTTATTCTTCATTTTTCAATATTTTTCTTAATTTTTAATTTAATTAATCTTAATGACTGAAACCCGATCATGAACAACTTTGTAACTGTCTATCTCAAGGTTATTCAATAGGAGGGAGAGGGGAGGACAGAGGCAACTTAATGAAGATAAATGAACAAAGAGTTAAACATACTGTGTTCCAAGATTACTATTTTTGACATAACTATATTCAAGGGCAGAATTCAGAGAATTAAATCACAATAATAAAGTTGTTCATGATTGGGTTTCAGTCTTACAGTGTTCCAACAACCATCCCTCCACCAGTGCAGATTTCCTATCAGAAATAACCTTTACTCTCTCTCTCTCTCTCTCTCTCTCTCTCCCTCCTCTCTCTTTCTCTACCCCTCCCTCCTTTTTAGGCACTGGTTTGCATTAATATTCCTGAAATAGTATCATGCGTATCCCTTTGCCTCCTTTCACCACTTAGTACGTGTCCAGAGTTATCATTTCCAAGTATTATTGCATTTACTTGCCTTTTAATGGTTCTGTGCTCAGTGATGACTCTGGAATGCTTAGGGTAATGAACATACCTGGCAGTGGGGATTTTGGTCAGCCTGCAAAGCAAGCTTCTTAACCCTTGTACTATCTTTCCAGCACCATGAAGGAGGATTTTTGTATCCTAAGTTAATATCCTTCTTGCAGTTATGCAAATCACAAGTATACTTGGAGTGGGTTGCTTTAACAGTATTTCTTTTAATATGTTGTGCACACATACATATATCACACTATCTTTTCAAGTTAAATTTAAGATGTTTATAAGCTATAATATGGCAGAGCCTGGCACGCTACCCATGTTTTATTTGATATGCCAAAAACCAGTAATAATTATGGACCTCAATTCCATGACCTGAAGAATGGTTTGAGGCTCTCCCTATCTCTGGAGCAAGCAGATTCCCTTGGGCTACACTTCCTTGAAACAGATATATGGAGATGTTACTGGTGCCCACTCGAGCAAATCAATGAACAACGGGAAGACAGTGACAGACAGTGATACAGTGATATCTTTTACCACTTTACTTAAACACCATGGTTTGCAAAATTGTTCATGACGATTTGTTACAAATATTCAATACTCCATCATCAAGCCCACCACAACTGTCACCTTCCCTCCACCATTGTCCCCATTTCCCCCCACTACCCCTTAAGCCTGCCCCCCATTGCAGGCCCACAATAACATATTTTACCCCTAAATGGCTTGCTACCACTAAATGACTAATGGACTGTCAAATTAATATTGTTGATTCTATTTCTAAAGGAAGTAAGTTGACTCTTGTATGTAAATATAGCCTCATAAGGGCTATTACACCTAATTATTCATTCTGGTAGAGTTATTTGTTCTATAGGGGACACACTAACTGGTGCTCAGGAGCTGCTGGATCAGTGCTCTGGAGTCAGTCCAAGCAGTGATCAGGTGATTATGCAGTCACAAAATTTGAACCCTGGTATCCAGTATGAAACATACATGTTCTAGCCCATTTTACTATATTGGAAACATTTTATTTTTTGATCAGCTGTTTGAGATTTTGGGCTTTATTTTTTTATCAGTCTGAGATTTTGAAAGTTTTGTTGTTTGGAGCAAAAGCAGATATATTTCTTCTAATTGCATAACATTTATTTTCTCATTTCACATTGTAGCCTTAGATAAAACTTATGCTATTGTATTGAAAACCAATGGTATGGGTGACACGTCTGCCTTAATTTATTTTTGCTCTTGAATTACTTCTACTGTACTCTGAGATAACATTTGGCTCTGTGTTCAGGAATCTCTCCTAGTGGTATTCGGGAAACCATAGCAGTACCATAGATTGTCAAAGTTGGCCACATGTCAGACACATGCTTTAAATTCTGTACTCTCTCTACAGTTTGTCTCTGCTTTCTTTTTTCTTGGTTTGTGGGCCACTCATTGCAGTTCTCAGGGTTTACTCCTGGCTCTAAGCTCAGGCATCACTCCTCTTGGTGTTAGGGAATCATTTAGGATAACAAGGATCAAACCTGGGCTAGCGGTATGCAATTCTATAACCAAATTCTCTGCCTTTTGGTCATAGAGGGAAATATGTTTAGTTCTTTCCATTAGATTAAATGTTATTTGTATTTTCTTAGTAGATTTTTTAAAAAAAAACTGTACTATCACTCTGGACTGTTCCTATTTCTTGTTTGAGAATTTTTATAATGAATAGATGTTGGATTATTTCAGTTATTATTTCACTCTATTAAAAGAATCCTATGATTTTTACTCAGCTATTTAATATAGTTTTATTAATATTTTAATGTTAAAATTAACTAACTTATAAAAATTAAGAAAATGAGACTACAATGAAATATATTTATAAATTGTATATGATAATTTGATATTTGTCAAAAATTCATAAAGAATCCTTAAACTTAGCAATGATGAAAAGTTTTAAAAGTACTAATGTTTTCAGATTTTTTGTGGAAATGTTTGAATAAACACAGGAAAGAAGCTAGGTATTAAGTCATTAAGAAAGTACAATAATGAAAAGCCATTGTAGAGCTTTTAGGACACCTTAAAACAAAAAAAAATAAAACAAAATTCTAACAATGCTGTGTTAGTGAGGATACAGAGTTAAAGAAATATTAATTATCTGAGGTAAAAATATAAAACTAAATTAATATAAACTTAATTATCTGAGGTAAAAATATAAAATTACTTTGATAGATAGTTTTATAATGTTTAAAATAAAATTAAATAGTCATATGTAATCTAGAAATTGATGAATTGATATGCCATGTCATATTTAATATGCCAAAAACCAGTAACAATTATAGACCTCATTCCCATGAACTGAAGGAATGGTTTGAGGCTCTTCATGTTCCTGGTGTGAGCAGTTGCTCTTGGGCTACACTAGCATGTGACAGGACATATGGAGATGTTACTGGTGCCCACTTGAGCAAATCGATGAACAATGGGAATACAAGTGATACTAGTGAATCTAGCAATCATATAATTTATCAATTTAGTACTCCTATATAGTTGCCCTTGAATTTAAAACATCTGCACAGAAATACTTATAGAGCTACTCCATAATTGTCAAAACATGAAAATATCCAAGATTACAGTTCAATAGGTGAAGAACGGAATTGTGCACATTCATGCTGTTGGTATCCCAACTACTTATTTTTGAAAGAATAAAGTAGCATAAAACAGGGAGGAAATACTACTTATTTTTGAAAGAATAAAGTAGCATAAAACAGGGAGGAAAAGTATATATATATATACATATACTTATGTATATAAGTATATATATATACTTATATATATAACTTAGTTTTTATATATATATAACTAAGTTTAAAAAACTAAACTACTAAACTTAGCATATTACTAAGTTTAAAAAAGCATATCTAAAAAGTCATTGTATGCTGTCTGATGGAGACTTACAGACATGGGGCAGAGCTGCTATTTGCTCTCCCTGTGCCCTGCTGCTCACGAGACGCCCGGGAGGATGGCGGGTTCTAGCCCTGGTCCGCTACCCCAGCAGAGCCCCACAAGAAGCCAGACAACCCCCCACTCCATTAGGGGCCGCCATTTTCCACATCTGGACTTCCCTCTCATCAGAACTCCACCCAGCAGACAGCCTATCACAGCCTGGCTCTCGCAGCCACCTGCGGCCGTGAGGTTCATCAATAAATGCTGTATTTAGAGGTGACTACAAGAGTATGTAACCCGAAAGGCAAGTCTGGCAAGCTGCCCGTGTTGTATTTGATATGGCAAACACCAGTAACAATTATATTAGTTCATTCCATGACCTAATATAATGGCTGGAGGCTCTTTATGTTTTTGGAACAAGCAGATGCCCTTGGGCTCTACTAGTATGAGACAGTACATATGGAGATATTACTGGTGCCGGCTCGAGCAAATAGATGATGAAGGGGAAGATAGTGATAGTGATAGTGATGCTGTCCGATATCAGTTTATGATGTTCTAGGAAAGTGAAAATATAGAGATCACTTTTTCCCAAGATTTTATGGGGCAGGGAGAAATGAATAGGTATAACACTAGTCTTAATTATTTTGATGAAATTACTCTGAATAATACTGTATGACTAATCAATGACATATAGTTTTCAAGATCAGTAGACTTTGTAATACAAAGAGCAAATCTTAATATAAATTATGAGGGGATAGTATATCATCAATATTTGTTTGGTAAGTAAAACAAACAAATAAAAAGGATAAAACTTCCACTGTGCTAAAGCTATGGGCTACTAATAAGAAAACTAATGTACACAAGAAGGGTAGTATCTGTGTATTTTAGTACTACTGTTCCTTTTTCATTTTTTTGTAAAATTTAAACTTTAAAAAATATTCAAATGTGACTTTTACACTTATATTTGTCACTTCACTTGTCTAATAACAGCTTATTGAAAATCTAATTTTTTAGTAAAAATATTTTATCAATTTGATATTGCAAATCATCACTGATTTTCTCTATTAGATGATTGATCAGTCAATCATTTCCTCAGTGTCGAGCTGGTTTTTGGTCTCTGGAGCCCAGAATTAAAGCTTTAAAGTGATTGTGATTGTCTGAATCAATTATTTGTTAGTTGGCTTGAACTAAAAAATTGTTTTTGCTGTTTTTTGTGGGGGCATCACACCCAGCGACACTCAGGGGTTACTCCTGGCTCTTTGCTCAGGAACTTTTCCAGGCGGTTTTCAGGAGACCGTATGAGATGCGGCAGATCAAACCAGGTCAGCTGGGTGCAAAGCAAACTGCCCTACCTGGTGTGCTATCACTTCGCCCCTGAACTTGTATTTCTATGGCACAGTTTTAATGGATAGATTTCTAATTTAAAAGTATTAGAGAACATATCCATTAGACCCCTTTATTCTACGATGTTGTGTAGTCTATAGTACTTGAGCTGAGATCAGGAAAATAGAACACTTATAAGTCTGTTATTTGGGCTATGATTCAAAGATTGAAATCAAATAATTGAGTTTTCTGTAATCACCTGGATTGTAAAGTAAAAATTAACAATAGCGATGTTTGTTGTACTCTAATATTGTCTATAAATAATAGCGGTTCTTTGTTGTTATACCTGCATTTATTATAGCATGAAAGATTGATTTCAGATCAATCAAACTATCTACATTATCTTATTCTTGCTGCATTAATTAAGCAACTTTTTTTCTCTTTAGTAGATGAATATTTTATAAAACGATAGGCATTTTGAAACTCATATTGATAACGCTTTCCATTAAAAACTTTTATTCACAAGTAAATGAGTTTTGAACAGTCTCCTTGTTCTTTCTCAGTCTGTGACTCAGCATTACTAATAAATATTTGCGTGGAAGTCCTTTTTAGTAGAGGAAGCTTCTGACTCCTCTGATGCTTTGTTTCCTCTCTATTCTAAGCATACTATTTATCCAGAAAGTTAATTTGTGCAAGAACAGATAGAGTTGTATTCATGGAGCTGTGCTAAATTTTTTCATTTTTTCCAATTTAATAGTTAAAAAACATTTGATGAGCTTGCTGCCTTTTGATTTTCTTTGAGAAAAAAATGTTTTTATCAGTGTGCTAAAGACACAATAAAAGGCTAAAGTGAATTCACAAGGTAGCCTCAGGTACAATTAAGCACTGATTTAAGTAGCATTATTATAAAAATTCCTAGTTATAATGTGTGTGGATTTTATCACTTGCCTATCACTTGCCTTCCCGTTGTTCATCGATTTGCTTCAGCAGATGCCAGTAACGTCTCCATTCGTTGGAAATGAGGTTCATTATTGTTACTGTTTTTGGCATATTGAATACACCATGGGTAGCTTGCCAGGCTCTGCCATGTCTCTGGGTTCATCCAGGGGGCCCAGTGTTTTTTCTATGTCAGACCATCCAGGGCTCACGGGCAGAGCCCTGGATGTAGATAAGCCTGTCTCCTGTCAGTCACCTGCTGACGCAGCCAGGCACCACAGCCACACCTACAACACCTCGACGGACAGAGGTGGATTTTAAAAATGCAGAAATTATTGATCAGACTAATTATATCAAGAAAAACTTGATCCACAGTGTTAGGAATAGCAGGCAAATCACTAGCCTTGCATGTAGCCAACTCAGGTTTTCTGTTTATGGCACTATATAAGGTTCCCACACTACTGCCAGGAGGGAGTCATCCCTGAGCACAGAGCCAGGAGTAACTCCTGACTTGCAAGCAGGTCAGCTGTGGCCCAAAACCCAACTTAGCTTGCATCCTCCAAAAAGGAATATTTAATGTTAAAATAATTGATTCAAAATACTTTTTCTGTTTATATATGCAACATTTGTGAAAGACTTGTGACTAATTTTTTCAATATTTTTAGATCACTCTTATATTATATGGAATGTGTCTTTTAGTAAAATGGCAACTAAGAAGGAAAATTTAATATTTTGAGCTACAGTTGTTCATAACATTATATAGATCCATCTTGGTGTGCTATAGGCACAATAAAGAAAGTCTAAAGTGCTTCTATGTGCATAACTAAAACTACTATAGCTGTATTGAGTGATTTTGATGTACTTCCTTTCTGCACACCAAAAGTTGTTTTTTTTTTTATTGAATCTCTTTCAACACATTTTCTCTAATCAGGTGTATACAACTAAGAAGAAATTACATTTCTCATATACTTAGCTAGGCTGTTTATTCATATGAATATATATAGGAATATATAAATGTATATTCATATCTATGGAACACAAATATAATTATACATATATGAAGAGTGAGTTCTACTTATATACTATAGTAACAGATTTATTCAATTTGAGATATGCAAGTAGGTGACCATTTCTTTAAGGCAGACTATATTCTATGGCACTGAATTGGACAAAAATTATTGCATTTTAGATTTTTTAGCCGCAAAAGTAAATTACTGACTCAAGGAAGGTACCATGAATATTCATTCACTCTGTTAATGAAAGTTTGTAATTTATCTTTACATGTTCTCTTAATCGTCAGATGATATTTTGTAAATGTAATGGAGCTAAGCACATAAAGTATAACTGAAAGGCTATATCACTGTATATATATACATATATATGTATATATATACATGTATACATGTATATATATACATGTATATACATGTATATATTGTATATATATATCACTGTCTTCCCGTTTATCATCGATTTGCTCGAGCGGACACCAGTAACATCTCCATATGACCTGTCTCATCCAAGTAGAGCCAAGGGGACCTGCTTGCTGCAGGAACATAAAGAGCCTCAAACCATTCCATCAGGTCATGGGAATGAGGTCTATAATTCTTACTGGTATTTGGCATATCAAATACTACACGGGTAGCTTGCCAGGCTCTGCCGTGTGGGTAGCATACTGAAAGGCTATATTCTTGAAAATTCACATTCCTTATTATATGATAAATATACATTTGTGTGTGAAGCAAGATCGTTTATGTTGAAATTTATTTTTAGAAAGATATAAGGGAGAGAAAGAGAGAAGTATATGTTCAGGAGAATACACAGTCTCCTCCAGAGTGGAAAAAAGCAAATAAGAATAGGAATACACAAGGGAGAACACAGTCTTGAAGAGCAAGTTCAGATATATAATGTAAGTGATAATTCCAATATTAGTGATTTACCTTATTTTTAGGAAAATAATTAACATTATTAATTTTATCAATATGACTATTTTTTGCTACTTACATGAAAATAAGCCAAAGTGTGATACAGCAAGTGATCCATGATGTCACCAGGAACTATTGCTTTCTTCATAATATTTTAACTGTTATCTTTCTGATCACTTTTAAGTATGTGAAATACTCAAAGTGTCTGCTACTTCATAATTTATCATATATCTAATTATAATTTTGACATTGACTTGAGAGCACAGAAACATAGTAAAAGCTTTTCCATTCACCTCTCTCTGGAACCTTAAATATACTGTCACATGTAACATTGACTTTTTGCATTTCTGATGCAGATTCTCATGGTATTTCTTTCACTTACCCCAAACAAAAGAATATTAATGATTGTGATGGAAAGAATTTTGCAGCACCCATTCTATTTCCTGTTAATCTAAGAAGCATTGGGAATGTTCTCTATTTCATGTTATATATTCACAGAAGAGTTATGATTCAAACCAAATCCCTGACTTTGGAACTTGGTTCTAGTTAGAGATGCAATGCCCTGTCAGGGCTTATTTTATCTATGACTACCAAAAAAGAGCTCTGTCTCTTTTATATGAGAAGTGCTTGTCTATCTGATATGTTCACCTATTTTATTTTGTTTTTCATTGTTTCTTGCTCTCCATCACTCTAGAAATTGCTTGCTTCCTGGCTTCTCATTTACATAGCAAGATCATTTTCTTTGAAGTATTTTCCTTCAGTCCACGTTAAGATTCATAGATTTTTATTGGTATCTAGTATACAATGCTTCATGTGTTATCAGTATTGATGGCAATGTTTACTTATTCTTTGAGAAGATGATTTCACTTTGTTATATCACTAACTTTTACAATTTATGTATCAATTTATCTATTAATAAAACAAGTAATGCACATATGTTTTCAGGAATACTTTGTTATTAGGTACACATTTTCCTCAAACTAGAAGATTTTACACATTTTTAAGACACCTCTGCTGTCCCCAAAGTTTAACCTTCTGGGAGCTTTTGATTTTAATAGTTGGAGGGGAAAAAAACTAAAAGTTCTGCTCTACTTACTTGAGTGCATTCTTCAGGATGTCTTCAGTTTTCTGAGAGCTTTCATTTCTTTTCTCAACCATCTGATATTTATGTCACTTTCTAAGTATTCAAATTAGTCGTTTTGTCCACTCCTTTGATAGCCACATCAATATTGTACATCCATGAAAACATAATCTCTCCACCTTTATTGACGCAAATATGTGATGGTGTCTTGTCAAAAATTTACTCACTAGTTGGAGTAAAATGAATTTTTTTATACTAGGGGCAGTACTTAAAGTTCTGTATAACATTAATACATTTTTATCATTCAAAACTTTATCCATTTTTGAAGCTGGAGATGTAACACAGAATCTCAGGTGCTTGTCTTATATGTGGTTTCAATCTGCATCACCACGTATGTCCCCTGACTGCTTTCAGGAGTTACATCTAAACAAAATGCCATACGTAAACCCTGAGCACTTCTAGGAATAACCCAAAAGACCCAAAAGAAACAAATACATTTCTTATCTGGGTAAAGATCATAAATGCTTTAGGCATCAGTTTGTTGGGATCTCCTCTACCTTGAAATCTGGTAACTTTTTTGAAATTGGTCACAAAATTAGTTACTTTTTTATAATGGAAATTCTGACTGTTAATGTGTTCTAAGTAAAAGCTATTTCAAGCAAAAGTCTTTTTTTCTTTTTAAAAAAAAATATTTCCTTTGTTCAAATGTTATGGGACTCCTTTTTTACCTACCCGTGGCCTTTTATGCCTTTTTTTCTGTTTGTTTATTCCTCACTTAGTCTTTAATTTTTGCTTGTAAGTAGTTTAAAATTATGGTAAACAATCTTTGCTAGATTTCTGGAAAAGGCATCAGTAATAAAACTCAAGTCTGCCCTCAAAATTGCCTAGTCTTTTGTGCATGGAAGGAGAAGTAAATAGACTAGCATGTTGAGCTGTGACTCGAGCAATGCCAGAGGAGGAAAGAGCAGAAGAGTCTTGAAAATTTCTTACAGAGGAAATAATCTGAGCTAGTAGGCTAAAGAGAAATAAAGAGACTAAAAGACTACAATGACAAGTAGAAATGGGGATGAGATAAGACATGCAAAATACTCAGGATATTCTTAGGCAAGAGCTGTTTCAAATTTTTGGGGGGGGGGGGTTCCCTTCCCCCCCCCCCCCCCCCCCCCCCCCCCCCCCCCCCACCCCCCCACCCCCCCCAACCAAACCCCACCCAAAAACAGCATTGTTAGCTTTCTTAGTTATGATTTTACATGGCGTTCTGTCTGTAATTTTCTATGCTTAAGGTTCTTGTATAACTCCTATGAATATGTGCCATCCTTTGATTTCAAGCATTCAGTAATAAATCCCATTAACTTTGTGAAAATATATTTGAAAACTTTTCTACACAATATGATGTATATTGAAAGGAATATCATTCTTTTAAAATTGGTCTATTTTTAAAAATATTTTATTATACCACTGTTAGATATACAATTACACGATGTTCATGTTTGAGTATTGGTTCTACAGTGTTCCAGCACCCATCCCTCTGCACGTGCCATTTCCCACCACCAATGTCCCCACTTCCCTCCCCTTACTCCAGCCTGCTTCTATGGCAGGTTCTTTTCTTTTTTTTTTTTTTTTTTTTTACAGTTACAAAGATATACAATTAAAAAGTTCATATTTGGGTTTTGGTCATACAGTGTTCCAGCACCCATCCCGCCACCAGTGCCCATCTCCCACCACCAACGTCCCCGGTTCCCTCCCCTTCCCCAGCCCACCTCCATGGCAGGTTCTTTATTTCTTTCCCTTTCTCTCTCTTTCTCTTTTCCTTCCCTTCCAGACTATGGATTACAGAACATACATTAAAAGGTTGTCATGTGTATCCTTTTGCCTCTATTTAATGCTCAGTTCTAGGTTGGCATTTGACCCCGATATTATTAGTACCCTGTTCCATTTTCTGTCTTACCTAACCTCTGACTCCCACACGTTTGTGATAATTTCCACCTTTGACAAGACCTCCTGATATATGTTTCACTTGACCTTGGATATTGGTATCATAATATGTACATATATATTTATGCCATGCAAATAAATGCAGTCATTCTGTATCTGTCTCTCTCTCCTTCTGGCTAATTTCGCTCAACATAATCTTCTCCATGTCCATCCATTTATAGGCAAATTTTATAACTTCATTTTTCCTAACAGCTGCATAGTATTCCATTGTGTAGATGTACCAAAGCTTCTTTATCCAGTCATCGATTTTCGGGCACTCTGGTTGCTTCCAGATTCTGGCTATTGTGAATAATGCTGCTATGAGCATAAAAGTAGGGATGGTGTTTCCGCTGCGTATTTTTGGTTTCCCAGAGTAGATTCCCAGGAGTGGTATGGCTGGGTCAAATGGGAGTTCAATTTCTAGTCTTTGGAGGAAAGTCCATATTGTTTTCCAGAAAGGCTGTACCAGCCAGCATTCCCACCAACAATGGATGAGTGCCCCCTTTTCCCCACATCCACGCCAGCACTTGTTGCTCTTGTTCTTTTGAATATGTGCCAGTCTCTGTGGTGTAAATTGGTATCTCATTGTTGTTTTGATTTGCATCTCTCTGATGATTAGTGATGATGAGCATTTTTTCATGTGTTTTTTGGCCATTCGAATTTCTTCCTTGCTGAAGTTTCTGTTCATTTCATCTTCCCATTTTTTGATGGGGTTGTTTGTTTTCTTCTTGTAAAGTTCTACCAGTGCCTGATATATCCTGGATATTAACCCCTTATAAGATTGGTATTGGGTGAATATTCTTTCCCATTCTGTGGACTGCTTTTTGTATCTTAGTCACTGTTTCTTTTGAGGTGCAGAAGCTTTTTAGTTTCATGTAGTCAAATATGTTTATCTTTTCTTCTAGTTGCTTTGTTAGTGATGTTTCACCTTTGAAGATGCCTTTAGCTTCAATGTCGTGGAGGGTTTTTCCTATATTTTCTTCAATGTGCTTTATGGATTCAAGTCTGATATTGAGATCTTTAATCCATTTTGATCTGATTTTTTGTGCATGGTGTTAGACACAGGTCCAAATTCATTTTTTTACATGTTGCTGCCCAGTTTTCCCAACACCACTTGTTGAAGAGGCTTTCCTTACTCAATTTTGGACTCTTTGCACCTTTATCAAAGATTAAATGATCATGTGTTTGAGGTTGGGTGTCAGGATACTCAATTCTATTCCATAGGTCCACAGGTCTGTTTTTATTCCAATACCATGCTGTTTTAATTACTACTGCCTTGTACTACAGTTTGAAGTTGGGAAAGGTGATGCCTCCCATCTTCTTTTTCCCAAGGATTGCTTTAGCTATCCTTGGGGGTTTATTGTTCCATACAAATTTCAGGAGCGTTTGGTCAATTTCTTTGAAGAATGTCATCATTATCCTTATAGGGACTGCATTGAATCTGTACAGAGCTCTAGGGAGTATTACCATTTTGACAATGTTGATTCTCTCCATCCATGAACAGGGAATGTGTTTTCATTTCCTTGTGTCCTCTTTTATCTCTTGGAGCAGTGTCTTGTAGTTTTCTTTGCACAGGTCCTTTACATACTTGGGTAAGTTGATTCCTAGGTATTTGATTTTCTGTGGCACAATTGTGAATGGAATAGTTTCCTTAATATCCCTTTCTTCTCTTTCGTTATTTGTATATAGGAAAGCCACTGACTTTTGGGTGTTGATTTTGTATCCTGCCACTCTACTATATGCATCTATTGTTTCTAGGAGTTTTTTGGTAGAAAGTTTAGGGTTCTCTAGGTATATCAAATCATCTGCAAATAATGATAGCTTGACTTCTTCCTTGCCTATCTGGATGCCCTTGATGTCCTTTTCTTCTCTGATTGCTATGGCAAGTACTTCCAGTACTATACTGAATAAAAGAGGTGAGAGTGGGCAACCTTGTCTTGTCCCTGATCTCAGGGGGAAGGCTTTCAACTTTTCCCCATTTAGAATGATGCTTGCTGTGGGCTTTTGGTAGATGGCTGTAACTATCTTGAGGAAAGTCCCTTCCATTCCCATTTTCTGGAGGGTTTAATCATGAACGGGTGCTGTATCTTGTCAAATGCTTTTTCTGGCGTCTATTGAAAGGATCATATGGTTTTTATTTTTTCTTTTATTGATATGATGTATTATGTTGATTGACTTGCGAATGTTGAACCATCCTTGCATTCCCGGGATGAATCCTACTTGGTCATCATGTATAATCTTCTTGATGATTCTTTGGATTCTGTTTGCTAGTATTTTGTTGAAGATCTTAGCATCCGTGTTCATCAGGGATATTGGTCTGTAGTTTTCTTTCTTTGTGTTCTCTCTCCCTGCTTTGGGTATCAGGGTGATATGTGCCTCGTAGAAGCTGTTTGGGAGTGTTTCTGTTTCTTCTATTTCCTGGAAGAGCTTGAAAAGGACTGGCAGTAGGTCCTCCTTAAAGGTTTGGTAGAGTTCACTAGGCAATCCGTCTGGACCTGGTCTTTTGTATTTGGGCAGACTTTTAATTACTGTTTCTATTTCCTCGATGGTGATAGGCTTATTCAGGTACTGGAGGTCTTCTTGTTTCAGTCGTGGGAGGTTATAGGACTTCAGGAATTTATCCATTTCTTCTAGATTCTCATGTTTCATGGCATACAGGCTCTCAAAGTAATCTCTGATGATCTTTTGGATTTCTGTGGTTTCTGTTGGGATGTCACCCTTTTTATTTCTGATTCTGTTTATTTGGGTTTTTCTCTTTCCCTGTACTTACAAGTCTTGCCAATGGTTTGTCAATCTTGTTTATTTTTTCAAAAAACCAGCTCTTGGTTCCATTAATCTTTTGGATTGTTTTTTTTGGTTTCCAACTCATTGATTTCCTCTATAAGTTTTTTTTCTACCTGGGTTGGGCTCCTTTTGTTGGTCTTTTTTCTAATGTCTTCAGCTGTGTAGTCAGGTTATTTATGTGGGCTCTTTCTTGTTTCCTGATGAATGCTTGCAGAGCTATAAACTTCCCTCTTAGTATGGCAGGTTCTTTATTTCCCTTCACTCTCTCTCCTTTTCTCTTCTTCTCTCTTCCTTCTTTTACACATTGTGGATTGTAATACATACATTTAGAGGTTATCATGTGTATCTTTTTGCCAATATTCAATGCTCAGTTCTTGGATGGAATCATCATTTTCAATGATTATCAGCACACTATTCCCTTCTCTGTCTTACCTAGCCTCTGACTACCACACGCTTGTGGTATACCAGGTTTTGCGATATCGCGCAGATCCCACACAACATAGAGATGGGGCTGTGTCCAGCTGTGGAGTCCAAACCAGAGGATAACTGTGGTTGTTTTGCACAAGGTTTTCTGACTTCTGGGAGCCTGGGGGAGGATAGACCATGTCACAAAAGCCTGTCCTCACCCAAGACCCCTCATCAGTCTAGCACAGGGCAGGCAGGCAGAGTCTCCGCCTTGCAAAACTTGGTTTATTTTATTTGTAACAAATAGTTTTTTGGAAATAAAGCCAACAACAATGTTCAATTGATTGCACGTTGTGACCCATAAAGAAGGGAAAAAAGGGTAATATTTGATTGTTACAGAAATTGATATTTTCTGTATGTACAACAGCAAACTTACTCAATTTTTTTTCTCTATACTGATTATTTTGTCATTTACAGGTAGATTTAGGTTATTAAGTATAATGTCTTAGTAATTGTAGCATTTCGATGTGAAATATATATATATATATATATATATATATATATAAATTGAATGTGAACCAACCCTATACCCCCCAAGTACAGTCACTTACACCATATTGAGAAAAGATCCACTTCTTTTCCAGAGAGCTTATGAAGTGATACTGAACATTTTTATTGAAGTTGAAAATAAGGTTTTTAAATGACTTTTGATTTTTAAAATTAGAAGTTTATGTTTTCGGTGGGGAGTGATTGAATGATTTCAAGCATTCCAGGGAGTTGGCAGCACACAGTGATAGGGATAAAGCTCAGAGTATTAATTATACATGCAGGAAACATGCTCTAACTCTTGAATCATATCCCTGACCCCAGTTTTATTTAAGTTTATTTTTTCCAGTTGAAGTATTACAGTTTAAACTAGTATTAAATTGATTATGTTAGAGTTGTTGGTTTCCATCGAGGATTGTCTCAGGTTAATTTCCATGTGGGATTACCCAATATCTTTCCATTATCTATTTTATTATCACCTAATATTTTTCCTTTTATTTTTCCCTTTGGGGAATGGGGTACTTGGGCCATACCCGACAGTGCTCAGGGCTTATTCCTGATTCTGTACTCATTGGTCACTCCTTACAGTTCCCAGGGAACCATTTACAATGGAAA
Organism: Cryptotis parvus; assembly: GCA_021461705.1. Lineage (NCBI taxonomy): Eukaryota > Metazoa > Chordata > Mammalia > Eulipotyphla > Soricidae > Cryptotis > Cryptotis parvus. The sequence goes on from JAJIBD010031364.1 coordinate 32,069, forward strand.
CCAGTATTGGCTGAATGAAGTCCATTAATCTATACTCTCTCTCCACCCCATCTGGCTTTGTTTCTTTATCTTCTGCATATGAACAAGACCATTGGGTCTTAACTTAACTCTGACTCACTCATCACATGTATTCTCCAGTCCATCAAAGTGGCAGTAGATTGCAAAATTTCATCTTTCTAATAGCTGAGTGGTTTTTCATTAAGCATATAGATTTATATATATAATTTATAGTATGTATATTTCCTTGTATCCTTGTCTTCCCTATCAGCCCTCCTTCTTGGACATTTTTACATTCTTCAAAAATATAATTTTTGACATTTTGTTTCTAGGTTTTAGGTATTATAAATAGTGTTGTGATGAACCTAAATATACAAATGTCTTTTAGACTAAATATCATATTCCCGAGGGAATCACATATGAAAATTCTGATTTGAGGTGTTGAGATGTCTAAAACCATTTGGAGATGCTGAACTCTGAAAAATAAAACAATCCCAAACTCAAACAACACCCATATTTCTTTTCCACCTTCTCAGTAGAAGTCCCAGTTCTAAAATGGGACAGCCCTTTTAGTTTTTTCTTCTTTTTGGGTCACACCGCAATGCTCAGGGGTTACTGCTGGCTCTGTACTCAGGAATTACTCCTAGTAGTACTCAGGGGACCATATGGGATGCTGGGGTCGAACCCGGTAGCCCTGCAAGATGAAAGCCCCCCCCTACTATATTTATTGCTCTGGCACCAGCCCTCTTTAATTCTTCTGATCCACTTGTTCTTGATTTTTAGTTGGTTACTTTTGGGTCTTCAGTTGTTTCTTATAGATTGAGTGGAAGGAATGGTGAGGTGCTAGCTGAAGATTATTGTCCTGAACTTGACTCTGATATAGCCACAAGGGAAGCATCTGTAGATGTCTTTTTTTCCCTACATAACTATTCTGTTTCTGAAGTTTTCAATAATAAGTATCCCTGAATGCAGCAGTGACCTTTTTATAGTTTTCAAAATGAAAAAAAGAATCAAGCACTATTTTTGCAAAGTGCTGAACTGAAATAAAATTTTTCAAGAATTCCAGTATTCAACTTAACCCATAGATCCTCAGAAAGTTTCCCCTCATGGGTTTAAGCTTTATATATATATATATATATATATATATATATATATATGTATATATATATCAAATGGTTCATAATTAATGTCAAGGAACTATGATCTTGGCATGACACAAACTATATCACCAAGCTAAAAGAAAAATGATGATTGCTCAGCAATTTACACCAATATGTGAAAAGGGAAAGGAGTTTGGAGTTTAAAATTAATGGTCCGAAAGCCTTGATGCTGCCCTGCCGCATTTCATCAATCTTTCTGAGTAGTATCTTTTTATGAAAATGGAACTTCACAGTCACTCAGAGAATACCAAATGGTAAATTTTTCAAAAGAAGGTGGCTTTTACATTTTTCTTTAGAGTTTTCTCTTTGGTACATAAGCTTTTAGTGGAAAATTTAATTAAAACATCTTCTACTGCCTAGGAGAGCTTTTCTTGTAAAAACTGTCTAGTTTTCTTGTCAAAATGGTGTCCAACTGCAATTGCTTTAATTGTATTGAAGAAACTATAGTTACAACTGCTGGTCCTGAAGTTTTTATAGATCCGAAATGCATAATCTCTGCATCTAATTCCTTAAAGATGGAGATGTTTCTTTTTGTTGAATTTCAATTGGGTATTGTTACCAGTAAATCGCCAGCTCTCTTATTCACATTGTATATGTAATGCTCTTCTTTCCACTCAATATATCATGTAATGCTTCAGTTTATATAACAAGCAGACGGCCAGATCAGGTTATAGCTGACTTAAAATAGCAGCTAGACACCACTATTCCTGTTCTTGGATAGGACTAATAATGTCAGATGTGATCAGATTTGAGCTTTATTCTCTTTGAGATCAGTATTGCTCTTTTGGGATTTTTTAAAAGAAACATAAGAATCAGTTTCCAAGAGAATACTCATTAAAAAATTCAAGAAAGTTTTATTTTAATAACACTACATCTTAGAGTTAACTATAAATATATAAAAGTGTTTTGAGGGCCGGAGCGAAGCCCAGCGGGTAGGGGTGCCTGCAGCGCGGCCGGCCTGGCCTGCCAGGGTCGATCCCCGGTATCTCATATGTCTCCCCGAACACCGCCAGGAGTAATTCCTGAGTGCAGAGCCAGGAGTAACCCCTGAGCATCGCGGGTGTGACCCAAAAGCAAAAAAAAAAAAAAGTGTTTTGAGTGTTTTTCCTTTATTTATAGTATACCTATAGTATAGTGTATTTATAGTGTACTACATTTCCAGACATAAATGATGAATATTCTTAAATTGTATCACTGTCTTCCCGTTCATCATCGATTTGTTCGAGCGGGCCCCAGTAACATCTCCATATGTCCTGTCTCATGCTAGTAGAGCCCAAGGGCATCTGCTTGCTCCAGGAACATAAAGAGCCTCAATCCATTCCAGAATGAGGTCTATAATTGTTACTGGTATTTGGCATATCAAATACAACACGGGTAGCTTGCCAGGCTCTGCCGTGCAGGTAGCATACTATTGTAGTCATCTCTAAGTCCAGCATTTATTGATGAACCGCGTGGCTGAGGATGGTCTGCTGGGTGGAGTTCTGACGACAGAGAAGTCCAGATGTGGAAAATGGAGGCCCTCATGGAGTGGGGGGTCGTCTGGCTTATTGCAAGGCTCTGCTGGGGTGGCGGGCCAGGGCTAGAACCCGCCATCCCTCCTGGGCGCCTTGTGAGCGGCTGGGCACAGGGAGAGCAAGTAGCAGCTCTGCCCCATGTCTGTCTCCATTCTTAAATTGTAATGTACCTTTATATAATTTATATAACTTCATTATTTTGACAGTTAATGTAAATATATAATTACATATAAAATGCATACACATGTATTCCATGTGTAAAGATTTCTATGCTTGTCTTGATTAAAATATGAAATTTTACTTATAAACCTTGTTTTTAATTGTTTTTAGCAATGTATAAATGACACTAGAAAGAAAATATCCCATTTGAATACTTATCTACAAGGTTTCTGTGTAGCAGTAAAATTTATGTAATGCTATGAAAATTTGTAATTATTAGGTACCGATACTTACATAGTAATTTTTAAATATCATGAATAAAAATTCTCCAAAATGGATATTTATTATGTTCTGGAAATCAAATAAATGTACATCAACAAGAAAGCTGCTTTCAGGTATTGTGCTTACTGTTTTGGGTTTAAGAGCCATATCCAGCGATGCTTAGGGCTTACTCTTGGATCTGCACTCAGGTGTCATTACTAGATATGTTCAGGGGACCATATATGGTGGCAGGGACTGAATCCTGGTAGACTACAAGGAAGACAAGTGATAGATAGACACTGTACTATCTACCTAACCATATGACTGGTATTTCAAGGGATTCTGGTTTATGGAATATAAAAGTAAATATAGTTCATACAGTCACAGAATTCAAAGATGCCTACATATTCTATGCAATTTTACTTTTTGGGGGATGGAGTGAGTGTGGTGAGGCTACTACTGTGCTCAGATTTTACTCCTGGTCCTATGTTACGAGATCATTCTAAGTGGTGATCTGAAGATCATATGATAAAATTACACAAGGGTTGACTTAATTCAAGGCAAGAGGTTTATCCCTCATCTTATCTTTCTACTTCCATCTATGCAACTTCTGTTTTGGGAGCGAGTTGCAGTTAACTAAAGTCGTGTTCAGGACTTATGCATGACTCTGTGCGTGCACCATATGGTGACATGAGACAGCCATTTATTTGCAAGGCATTACCTAACCTGCTCTACTATCTCTCCACACCCCCCATCTATGTAATTTTTACCAAAATTCAGATAGTTAATTTTCAGGAATAGAAAAACTCTTTCTAGAAACTCAAAAGATACAGAGCAGTCAAAATGACCTGGGGTGGGGTTGGGGTTTGGAATGGGATATGGGAAACAAACTTGTAGAAGTGCATTTACTCACACTGAAAGTTATTACAAAACTATGATAGTTCAAAAAAGCATGGTGCTGGAGTAAGTGTACAAAATAGAATTGAAGTGACAAATCAGAAGCAAACTCAAGGGCCAGAGTGATAGCACAGCGGGTAGGGTATTGCTTTGTACACAGACAACCTGGGTTCCATCCCTGGCATCCCATATGATCCCCATGCACCTCTAGGAGTAACTCCTGAGCGAAAAGCCATGAGTAACCCTTGAGTGTTGCCGAGTGTGACCCAAAAAGCAAATAAACAAATAAATAAATAAATAATAAAGAAGAAACAAACCCAAAAATGGGTACTAAATATTGACAACTTTCAGATATTTTTATTGTAATATTTTCTGATTATTAAATAACTGTGTGGTAAACCATTACAAATCTATTCATGATTGGGTTTCAGTCATATTGTGTTCCAGCACCCATCCTTGCACCAGTGCACATTTCTCAACAATATCCCCAGTTTCCCTCTACTCCCTAAACCTGCCTCCATGGCAGGCATTTCCTCACTCTGTCTCTCTCTCTCTTTCTCTCTCTGTTTCCCTCTTTTTCTCTCTTTCTTCCCTTCATTGCATTGTGGTTTGGTATTTTATTAATATTAAATATCTATGTTGATATTTTATTAACTGAAATTGGATGTCTACTATATTATATCCCATCCAGTCTTTTGTGCTAGTCCTGTTGAACAGTGTTGTTGTGACTGCGTACTCAGGAAGTTTGAAATTTTTAATGAGGTGGTAAAGCTGGAACTAAATTTTTAACTTTCGAGGGAGTGGATTTTGGAGCATTTACATATCTGCCATGGCTTCTGGACATACAAGGAGATGGTGGGAGGTGGCCAAGCCCCAACTCCATGAAAGTCTGGAGATTTGAGTCACAAAGCCTGCATATGTGAGTTTCCAACAGAATGCTTTCTGGATGAGGCTTATTCTGAACAGTAGAGTCCAGCCAGGAGCATGGTGGCAATTGCAGAATGTGGAGATTTTTTATTTCTGGGGCTATGTTTGGTCAGGTGGTGGGCTTACCTGCCCCCTCTGAGGTAACTGGAGGACTCAACCTTGGTGGGATACATAAATATATCTGAAACATATGAATATCTCTAGAGATTTATTTCTGGGTCTTTGGATTATGGCCAGTGAAATAGTTTACATGGTGCTGGAGACCTCCATAATTTGTGACTCGGCAACTCACTTAGCTTCTTGGTTTCTGTTTCCTCATTGTTCATGTAGGCTAGATACTGTCTTTTAGAGAGTCTTGATATAGAACAAGAATGCCTTCTTCCTCTTTGGATCTTTGCACTTCACCAATCTGAGTTCTATCCCGCAGCATTCTATATGGTCCCCTATGCACTGCTGGGAGTGACTCCTGAGTGCAGCATAAGGGGTAACCCCTGAATATAGCCAGGTGAGAATCAAAGACCTTGAAATCAGACCAGAATCTATAAGGTACACTTAGGAAACATAGGCAAAATGTTCCAAGATCTGGACCTTAAACTGTCTTCAGTGATGCAACACTTTGCTGGAACCTCTCCTACCAGTGAGTCCCTCTGAAGTGGGTAGGCCCCCATGTGTAGCTTATGTGATGTGGGAAGGAGAGAGACAGTTACTTTCTCTGATCAATCTACTGCCCCAGGCCCGCTGGGAAGGCTAGGTCTACTCCTGAAAAAGAACTTCAGGAGATGATAAGTAGCGAAGTAAAAAAACATATTTTTTATTTGGAGATTTGAGGAAGGTAAGGAGGGAGAGAAAGTGTACACATCTCGAGAGGGGAGATGCAAGCGGCAAGCGCTCAGGCACCACATGTGCTCTGCCATGAGGGCACAAGCAGCACAGGGTCTCAGGCAGCATAGCACCCACTTCTTTTGTTCAAGGTGGCTTATATAGGATTTTCCCAAGCTCCCACACGTGGGGTTTCTACCTAAGAGTTCATTCAATATCTTTGATATTAACCCTTATCAGTTGTGTATCAAGTAAATGTTCTTTCCCATTTCATGAGCTGTCTTTTGTATCTTGGTCACCATTTCTTTTGAGGTGCGAAGTTTTTTAGTTTCATGTAGTTCAATTTATCTTTGCATACACTTGCTTGGTAAATGGTGTTTCATCTTTAAAGATGCCTTTAGCTTCAATATAGTGGAGAGTTTTGCCTACCTTGTCTTTGATTCAGGTATGATATTGAGATCTTTATGGATTCAGGTCTGATTTTGATATCTTTAATCCATTTTGATCTGACTTTTGTGGATGGTGTTAGAAAGAGATCTGTGTTCATATTTTTACTTGGAGCTGCCCAGTTTTCCCTGCACCACTTGTTAAAGAGTATCTCTTTGCTTTGTTTCATATTTCTTGCTTCTTTATTGCAAATTAAATGATCTATATTTAGGGTGAGTATAAGGATATTCAACTCTATTCTATCGGTCTACAGATCTGACTTTATTAGATACCCTGCTGTTTTGATTATTATCACTTTGTAGTAGAGTTTGAAGTTGGGGGAGGTGATGCCTCCTATATTTTTTTTCCCAAAGATTGCTTTAGCTATTCACGGGGGGTCGTTTTTCTATATGAATTTTAGGACTGCTTGATCAATTCTTTGAAAATGTCATTGGGATCCTTCTAAGGAATGCACTGAATCTGTATAATGATTTGGTGGATATTGTCATTTTAACAATGTTAATTTTCACAATGCATTAACAGGGATATGTATCCAATTCTTCATGTCCTTTTTTATTTCTTGAAGCATCATTTTGTAGTTTTCTGTGTACCAGTCCTTTTAGATGTCCTTAGCTAAGTTGATTCCAAGGTACTTGATTTTCTGAGGCAGAACTGTGAACGGTATTGCTTTTTTGGAGAAGATACAGCACCCGGTCTTGATAAAAGACATCCTTCTCTTTCATTATTTGCATATAGGAAAGTCATGGACTTTTGGATGTTGATTTTGTAACCTCCTACTCTAACATGTAAATCTATTACTATGCATTTTTTTGTTAGAGACCTTAGGGTTCTGTAAGTGTAGTATCATGTCCACTGCAAATAGTGATAGCTTCACTTCTTCCTTTCCTATATGGATGCCCTTAATATATTTTTTCTCTAATTGCTATGGACAGTACATATATTACTATATGAATAAGTGGAGAGAGTAGGAAATCTTGTCTTGTCCCTGAATTTAGGGGAAAACTTTTAGTTTTTCCTATTGAGACTAATGCTTGGTGTGTACTTGTAATAGATGACTCTAATTATATTGAGAAAAGTTCCTTCAACTCCAATTTTGTGGAAGTTTTATCAAGACCGGGTGCTGTATCTTCTCAAATGCTTTCTCTGCCTCTATTGATATGACATGTTTTTAATTTTTTTTTATCGATAACAAGGATTATATCAATTGACTTGATAATGTTTAACCATCCTTGCATCCCCTGGATGAATCCTACTTGGTCATGGTGTATGATCTTTTGTGTCATTGGAATCAATTTGATAGTGTTTTGTTGAGGATCTTTGCATCTGTATTTATCAGGGATATTGGTCTGTACTTTTTTATTTTCTGATGTCTGTCTGTTTTGGGTATCAGGGTGATATGTGCCGCATAAAAACTGAGGGTGCTTCTGTTTCATCAATTTCCTAGAAAAGCTTGAAAAGGACTAGCAATAGGTCCTCTTTATAGGTTTAGAAGAATTCACTGGTGAATCCATCAGGACCTGGGATTTTGTTTTGGGGAAGGCTTTTGATCCTTGTTTCAATATCCTCTATAGTGAAATGCTTGGTCAGGTATTCTAAGTCTTCTTTGTTCATTCTTGGGAGGTTATAGGAATTTAGTAATTTATCCATTACTCTAAGTTCTCTTGTTATATGGCATACAGACTCTCCAAGAAATCTCTAATGATATTTTCAATGTATGTGGTTTTGGTTGTGCTGTTGCTCTTTTCTTTTCTGATTCAGTTTATTAGGTTTCTTTGTAAGTCTTGCAAGTGATTTGTTGGTCTTGTTTATTTTTTCAAAGAACTAGGTCTTGATTTCATTGTTCTTTTGCATTAATTTTTGGGATTCCAGTTCGTTGATGTCTGCTCTAACTTTTATTATTTTCTTTCTTCACTTGAGTTTGGCTCCTTTTTGTGACCATTTTCTAATATTGTAAGCTGTGGAGTCAATTTATTTATGTGGGCCCTTTCTTCCTCCTTGATATGCCTGCAAAGCTATAAAATTCCCTATTAACACATTTAGCTATGTTCCATAAGTTATAGTAGCTCATGTCCTCTTTCTCATTTGTTCTAGGAATCTTTTCATTTGAGCTTTAATTTCCTGTATGACCCACTGGTTGTTCAGCAGTGAACTGTTTGATTCCCAGGTTGTTGATTTGGTTCTCCGTTTCTGTGTGTGATTAACTTCTATTTTCATTGCATCATGGTCTGAGAGTATAATTGACACCATTTCTATTTTTTTTTATTTTATTGAGATATTTTTTGTGGTTCAGTATGTGGTCTATCTCAGAGAGTGTGGGGGCTGGAGCTATAGTACAGCGGGTAGGGTGTTTACCCTGGGCACGTGGTCCACCTAGGATCAATTCCCAGCATCCTATATGGTACCTAAGTACCGCCAGGAGTAAATCTTGAGCAAAGAGTCAGGAGTCACCCCTGAACGTCACCAAGTGTGACCCCCCAAATAAAAACAAAAATAAAAATATCTTGGAGAGTGTTTCATGTGCACTAGAAAAAATGTGTATTTGGATTTTAGGGATGAAAAGTCCTGTATCAATCTACTACCCCTTTCTCTTCCATTTTTTCTTCAAAGCTAGTATTTCGTTGTTGAGTTTTAGTGACATTGATCTATTAAGAGGTGATAAAGGAGGTGTTGGAGTCTTCAAATAAAATCGTATTGTATCAATGTCTTCTTTGAAGTCTATTAGTTGTGTTTATGTATTTTAATGGCTCCTCTATGAGTGAATATATGTTTAGTAGTGTAATTACTTTTTGATATACATATCCTTTTATTATTGAGAAATGGCCTTCATTGTCCTTTTTAACCTTTTTCAGCCTGAAATCTATGCTGCATTTACTCATATGGCCACTCCAACCTTTTTGGAGGAGTTGTTTGCATTAAGAATTGTTTTCTAGCCTTTGACTTTGAGTCAATGCTTGCTCTGACTGTTCAAATGCATTTCTTGTAGTCATCAAAATGTTGAATAAAGTTTTTTAATCCAGTTTGCTACTCTGTGTCTTTTAACTTGTGTATTTAGACCATTTACATAGAGTATTGTCATGTCTTTTGGTTTTTTTCATTGCCATCTTTCTATACAAATTTATATTTTTTTGATTTTTGGGTCACACCCAGCTATGCTCAGGGGTTATTCCTGGCTCTCTGCTCAATAACTACTCTTGGCAGAACTTGGGGGACCATATGGGATGCCGGTGATCGAACCCGGGTTGGCGGCGTGTGCAAGGCAAATAAATGCCCTCCCTGGCTGTGCTATTGCTCCAGTCCCTATATAAGTTTTTTGTTTTGGGGGTTGGTCTTATCTTCAGTAGTCACTTCAGTCTTTATTTTAGAGTAGTTTTTTGAGTCTGTGAAGTTCCTAAGCTGTTATTTATCCATGAACTTTTGTATCATTCCTTCAAGTCTGAATGAGAGGCTAGCTGGGTTGGTGAAGCCTTCACTTCACTGAGTTTTTTCACTATATCCCACCACCATCTTCAGGCTCAGAGGTTTTCATCTGATAAATGTGCTGTAAATATAAGTGATGTTCCTTTGTATGAAATTTTTCTTTGTGGGGCTGGAGCAATAGTACAGAGGGTAGAGTGTTTGTCTTGCACACAGTCGACCCAGGTTCAATTCCTCAGAATTCCTTATCCCCAATTACTGCCAGGAGTAATTCTTGAGTGCAGAGCTGGGAGTACACCTAGAGTATTGCTGGGTGTGATCAAAAAGTAAAAAAAAATTGCTTTTTCTTTTGATCTTGCTGCTTGCAGTATTGGTTATCTATTGCATCCATCATTCTGATTAGACTATGTATTGGAATCTTTTTATTAGGTCTTTTTAGCTGATACCCTTTGTGTTTCTTGGATCTGAATGCCTGCATCCGCTAGTTCTGGGAATTTTTTAGCAATGATGTTTTCAACTCTTCATACATCATTGGTGTTATCTCCCTTTTCCTCTGAGATTCTTATGTTTTTCCTCTTAAATTCATCCCAATGTTCATTTGTCAACCCTTGAGCATTTTGAGGTCTTTTTCCATCTTGCATTGTTGTCTGAGAGGTTTCTGCAGCTCATCTTCAAGCTCACTGATTCTGTTTTCAGCAGCTGTCATTCTTCTGTTGTAGGTACATATTGAGTTTTTCATTTTATTATTTGAATTTTTTTGCTAATGATACTTCTGTTTGTATTTTTCTTATTTATGCTCTCATTTCCTCTTGTATTTTATTGACTGTCTACTCCATTGCTTTTTTTTATATTCTCCTGTATTTTATTGGCTGTCTTTTCCAATATTTCTTTGAACTCATTAAGCATCCTCACCATTTCATCTCTGAACTCTTTATCAGAGAGATTATATATGTGGGTAAGAAAAAACTCTTTTCTTCATTCATTCTTCATGGTAGGTATCTGTGTTGTTTCCCCCATATTGCCATGGTCATGTGGAGGGGACACTGTCAGTGTCCCCCTCTCACTGTCTGGTAGGACTTTGGAGAAGCTCAGTGCATGGTGGTCTCCTCTCTCCCCTTCATTGTTATTACCTTCCTCTTTGTTGGTTCTGTGTGATTTGTGTGGAGCCCCTAGCTTCACTAATTCAGAGGATATGTTCTTAGTCCTGAGCTTACTGTTACTTTTAGATTGGGATTGTATTGATTCATATTTTTGCCATTATATTTTGTGAGTTTGAGGGGGTATGTTGAATGACTGTTGGCCTAATGTGGTTTGGGCAGCGAGGCTGCCCTTTGTGAGAATCCAGTATAAGAGGCCAAAATGTGGGTTCAAAGCAATATGGAAAGGAAGATTAACTTCCAGCATCATGAGAGGCCACTGCCCAGGAACCCACACCCTCCACCTCCTCCTCCTGGAAAGAATTGTTTCTTCAGGGGAGAGGGTGGGACAATGGGTTGGTGCAGATACTGAGGTCACAGTTTCAGTTTCTTTACTGGTTTTTCACACTTCTAAGAAACTTAAATGTACCCTTTGGCTCAGGCCCACACCTGGGCACCTGGGCCTGAGCAGGGGTCTTTTCGCTGTTGCTTGAACCACCCATGTTTGAAGACAATTTAATTAGTGCTATGGAAATAAAAACTTTAATAAGTGCTAATGAAAAATATATGTTCATATACAAAATATTGCCTTATAGCCTTTTGCAATGTAGACAAATTAAAAGATATCAAGAGTTATTGCAAAAGTATAACCCAAGGTGGATGAAAATAAAAATTATAAAAATCTTAGAATACATAGGAGGGAATATTCATGACATTTAATTTCTCAATGATTTCTTAGCTATAACACTAAAACCACAAAACAAAAAAGATAAAAGTGAATTCATAAATAATAAAATATTCTTATACAAGGGACACTGTCAAGACAGTAAATTTTTAGCACAAACAAAAGAATAAATTTCTTAATCATCTCTCTGACAGGATAAATGCATCTAGATTATAGAAATAATTCCAGCCATTCTCAACAAATAAACAAAATGCTCAATTAAATTGACTTGAAAAGATTTTTAAGGAGATAAATTGCCTAAATGAATATGAAGAGATGCTTAAAATCACAATCCTTAGGTAAAGACAAATCAAACCCTAATAAGATAGATACCACAACTATTAGGATGTATATTTAATAAAGATGCATATATAATGTTTGTATTTTAAAAATATTCAGGTGTTGTGAGGATGTGGAGAAATTAACACTTTTGCACTGCTGACAGAAATGTAAAATGTGTAACTATCATAGTATATACATTGCAGTACCTAAAATATTACATCTATAATTTATTATTTAATATTTTAACTTTTATAGGTTGACAAGGAACACAGGGATGCTGGTGGTGGGATGGTTTCAGGCCACATTGTATGCCTGAAACAATTCTGTTATGAACAGCTTTGCAAGTCATGCTGGTTTAATAAAAATAAAATAAGATAAAACAATTTTTTTGATATATCTCTCTATATCTTAGTATTGCTGGTCTGACCCAAAAAATCAGAAAAAATATATATATACATATATATGTATACCACAACAGAGCCTGGCAAGCTACCCGTGTCATATTTGACATGCCAAATACCAGTAACAATTATAGACCTCATTCCCATGACTTGATGGAATGGTTTGAGGCTCTTCATGTTCCTGGAGCAAGCACATGCCCTTGGGCTATCTCGCATGTGACAGGACATATTGAGATGTTATTGGTGCCCGCTCGAGTAAATCGATGATCTACGGAAGTCAAGTGATCAAGTGATCAAGGTATATTCTTTAAATAATAGAATGCAACAGATATGGGAATACTAATTTTATGATTGAATTATTCACAAAGTCAAATAAAAGTAACCCAAATGTCTATGGACATAGGGAACAACAAATGACCTCTAGCAGCGAACTGTAGAGTTGGTCTATAGTACTAGGCTCACCTTGGAGGTGAAAGGGTAGAAGGGATTCTTATTACAAAGATGGGGGGCAGGGGGAGATGACACTGGCAGTAACTAGTTTTGTAACTGTTGTAATGATAAATGCATGAAACTAAATGTTGGGAAACACCTCTGTTCCTCGGCAATATTGGGGAGCAGGACAGGCTCCCCTTTTTCCCCATGGCGACTGGCAACTGCATAAAGATTAGTCAATCCAGCAAAGTTCCAAAAGGATTTTATTGACACAGGTTCTGGCATTACAATCCAATATCAGGAAACCCCAAACTTCTAGTTCCTAGCTAAACTCAGCCACATGTTCAGGTTAGAACTCCCAGCCAAGATGGCTGCTGCACCCAGCACCATGTGCTTGGATCCTGGTAGAAAGGAATCCTAATGGGCAGAGCAGAGCTAATAGAAAGAGCCAAAATGGCCAATAACCCTTCTCCTTCCTTCTAGCTTCTTTTATAGTCAGAATCCTTCCAAAGGCTTCTAACCCATCATAGGTTGGGTTTTCTAGGGACAAATCCAGATAAATAACCATAAAGAAATGTAGATCTTCAGGTGAGCACTTTAGTTCAAACTTCACAAATGTTGATATGCCAGAGCTGACTTCCTGAGATATGAATATCCCTAGCAGAGAGGGGAGGAGCTACATCTCTGAACCATAAAGCAATTCAGAGTATAATTTATAGAGAATGGCATTAATTCTTCTTACCATGAATATATAGCCAGCCAATTCCAGCAAACCCTAAACATCCACTAAGGTACATAATCCATCAGATTAATTCACTTTGCCATTACCTTTAGAATCAGAGAAATATCAGTTTGCCTGGAGGTGCACTGGCATGTCTCTTTGAACTAGCAGAACTGATTACATTATGGTTGATCCATTCTTATTTCCAATTATCTCTTGGAGTGACTGCATGTCTGTACCCAATGGGAACCTTAAGCCAAAAAGGAGTATGTGCCAGAGCAAGCAAGATTCATAATAAGGATATTTTGCCACATAAAATTATGAAATCAATCCAATTCTTTCCAGGCTCCCATCGAATCTGCTCCAGAGATTCCCTAAAGGCAAATCTTAATATAAGCTAAATGTAACAGGAGCCTAGAGCTCAATAGTGCGTGTCACCCAACAACTAAACACTATTGTCAATCACCTTTTCCTCAAAAAAAATGGGAAAATGAATAAAATTCTGATATATGCTATAACATCAATGAATCTTGAAAACAAAATAAACTAGACAGAAAGGGAGAACTATTATATGACTTCACCTTAAGTGGTCTAGAATAATCATTTATAAGACCAAGTAAAATATTGAATGTGGATTATTCTTCAATATGTGTACTATTACAGTTTGGGGTGATAAAAGTTTCTAGAGGTAGTATTGATGAAAACCTGCACACACAAAAAATGAGAATATTATTACTTACACTGAATCATGTTTTTAGACAGAGCTATAAAGGTAAACTTTACAACAAATAAGCTACAGAAAAATTAGGCAGACATAAAACAAAACATTCATGCATGACTAGAAGTCATCTTTGAACTTTGTTTAAAGATATTTTATTTTCTGTACTAATATGAGACAGATAAAGATTATAAAAACATTTGAAAATTGAGGAGTGCAGTACTCCATAGAATCAAGAAAATGAAAAATTATAACACTAAATGTATTAATGAACTAATGAACTCTTTTATGTAGTAAACTAAAATGCAATAAAAATGTTTTCTGATTTTTGGGGAGTCGGGAGTTGGCCACACCTGAGTGTATTTGGCGCTTACTCCTTACTCTGTGATTAGGGATTCGTGGTTGTGCTCAGGTGTCCATATGTGGTACTGGGCATCAAACCTGTTTTGGCCACTTGCAAGGGAAGTGTACCTTAACCCCTGAGTTATGTCGAGTCCAGAATTTAATTAAATGGATGCTTAAATGTTAAAGAATAGAAACACTATAACAGGCTATTTTTTCCCTAAAAACCTATTTTCCTTCTACCTTTTTTTTATCACAAATTTCACCTTGATTTCGCACATTGCCTTCTTGAAGAACTTCCTCCATCCTCAACTAACATTGTAATGATATCAAATCATTTATTTAGAACATTTGAAGATATTGTAGATAAAGGAGAGTTTAAAAGTCTTCTCTCTTTGAAAGCATCCATGAAGTTTTCCAACTATATGTAAATAAATCTGCATGAATTTGTGTAAGTTCACACATAGAATGGGTCTGTGGACAGAGCAAATTTCTACTCTTATGGGTGTGAATATTCCTACACAAGAAAGTTTAACCTTGAAAGGGAGACAATAAAAAATGGGAAAACATGTATGGAAATTGCCATGTTCCTCTTTTACTTGACTATCACAAATATTTTTGTGCTAAAAAGGGATGAGAAGCTTGAAGCAGATGGATCATCTGTTACTGTCTATAAAGATTGCAGAACATTTGAAATACATGTCAATCACAGAAATTGCAATCTAGATGCACTCTACTATTCCATAATGTTTGTCCTTACAATTCATTTGTGAATTGCTGTCATGTCTTTTACTTTTTGAAGTGAAGTATTTGCTCTTTCTTATGATATTTTTCTATCCAACATTATAACACTTATATTTAAGTAATATTTCATAAACTTGTATAAAATACATAAAATCATTCGTAAAACACTTTACATATTAGAGTAAATACAAAAAAAATCTCATCACTTGACCATGATTTTTATTTTTATTTATTTCAGTTGTTTTTGATGACCATGCTTTTTAGAAATTTCCTGTTACACAACATCACTATTGTTATGATGCTTAAGTGTATGTATTTTATATAAGCACAACTACATACAAATAATGTAATGTTAATGTAATGTAATATTAAGTTTTATTGGTTATGCATTTTATGATTTTAACATGTAGTAAATAAAGCATCCAATTTTCGGGGAGCAGGTGATAAAGAGACTGAGGAAATAGTTAAATTTATTATAATATACATTTAAAACTGCTATAGTAAATCAGCATTATATTCAAAACTATGGCAGTTAAAAAACCAAAATGCTCAGACCTCACGTTTTGAAACAGGTTTGGTAGGTTTGGGCTAACCTAAGTTCACGTCTGTTTCTGAAAGAACTTTACTTGGGCAGGAGATATAATACAAGAATTAAGGAACTTGAATTGTATGAGACCAACCAAAGTTCTATCCTCAATACGGCATTTGGTTCTCTGAGCATTGCCAGCAGCGATCCCTGAGCGCAGAGCCTGGAGTAAACCCTTAGAACTACCCGATATGCTCCCTCCAAAAAAATCTTTTCTACTTGAAAATTATTATTTGCTTTATTCAGTGAACATTTATTTATATACAAGATACTTCAGATTTCATATTTTGAAGTTACCTTCGAGATCACATTTGTTTTTATAACCTATAGATATAAGATAAAATAGTTTAATTTTTCTTAGTCTCAATTCAAGCTGAGGGTCTAGTCTTTCCTTAACTGTGTGTAGTTTGGGGTAATCTCTATGACATCTAATGTTGTTTCCAAATAATAGACATCTTATACAGAAACAAACACAAAGAACTTTCTCAGTTAAGTTAATGTTTTTAGACATATGTAATTATAACTACCTCTAAGGGAACTTTCATCAAAGATCAAACTTCCTTTGGCTCTAACACTAGATTAGTGATGTAACTGAAAATTGTTGTATATTAGAGAAGACTTCCACTCACAAAACCAGCATTTCTAATTTTATAAATAACAGCAATATTACCAGTACTTACTTCAGTACATTATAGCGAGAACTAAAAGGTAAAACTAGAAAATACCTGGGGCCAGAGAGATAATAAGTCAAGTGCTTGCCTTGCATGTGGCCAACCTGGGTTCAATCTATGGCTCGGCATATGTTCCCCAAACCACTGCCAGGAGTGATTCCAAAATCCCTGACTCTTCTTTTTGGTTGAAAGAATTTAAAAGTCCCATTAAGACCTGTTTTATATTAAATTCATTAGGTATACTGTGACATGATTTTCATTTTTCAGGAGGACTTTGTTGCTGAACTTCATTTAGTTATGAAGATGCAAATAGTCTTACATCCTCTTGTTTTAACAATGAAGTTTCTAAAAGTGAATGGCTTGATGTTCTTTTCAGTTTTATAAATGTTCAAGGTACATTTAGTTTGCACAGTATAAGAAAATGATGAGTATGCAAGATGAGGTTAATACAATGAGTAAAATAAATCAATTCCATGTTCAACTAATAGCCTTAATAGTTTAGTAAACCACATAAAAGTTTTCTTTAAAATGGTCATTTAAGCTAATTTGACAGCATGCTTGCTATTAGGCAACAATTACTGTCATTAGAATGACATTTTTTCTTCTAAATCCAGTTAAATCTAAAAAAAAACAAGAGGTGGGAAGAAAGGAGGGCAAACAGTTTGTTCCTAACATTAAGCTGTGGTGCCTTGTGAGTCAAACTCATTATACTTATAGAGCTGAAATAACCAATAACTTTTAGTCAGTACTTTGCACCAAAACATTTTAATCTATCAGTTTAAGTTATGTGCAATATACATAATTGCTTATAAAGGAGAAAGGTATTTTTTCCAAAAACTCTTGTATCATACATAGTATTAGGCATTTAATTAGAATTTTTATAACAAGGTAAAAACTTTTTTATGAATTGCAAAATTTCAAGGTTGTGGAAATTGTTTAGATTTAGTATTGTAAAAGATTACTGAAAACATTTTCTCTGAAATTGTGAATTTTGAGTTGCAAATATATTTAGGTACAGATATAAAACTAGAAGCATAGCACTTGACTGTTTTATTCTCCTCTCATTTGTGTTACTCTCCCCTAAATCCTCCTCCTCTTTTCATTTCCTCTTCTCCTAACATCTACACTACAGCAAGAGTGTAAAGCTTATACTATTTTAAATAAAAATACAACTTTAAGTAGAGTAACTTAATGGTATATCATACAGTATTTTTCTAGTGAACTTTAGATCAAGGAACAAATAAAACAAAAATTTAAAGTTGCAAACATCTTTAATATAACAATTTTTTTCTTTTAAATTTTGTAATTTTTTAGGTCTAATACACTGGTATGTATATTTAAAAAATCAGAGAATATTTTAATATGAATTTTTAAAGATATTTTACTCATACCTTTTCTGAGTAAAAAGATATTTTACTCAAAGAAAATTGTTTGCTCATATCTTTAATAAAAAGTTAGGTTAAAAATTTATCTCACGGTGGTATAATAAAATGTTTAAAAAGTTAGGTTAAGAATTCAACCTTATTCCTGTTTTGTCAATAAAGTTTTATTGAATCACAGCCATGTATATTTACCAATGCTTGACTCTTTTCATACGATACTGAGTTGAATAGTTGCAACAGCTGCCACATAGCTCTAAGAAGCCTCTGTATACTATATGGTTAACTTGATTAATCAAATTGATCTATCATGTATGTTTTTAGCTTTGGTTGGAAGGCCAAAATTTGCATGATTATTTATCATTTAGTCATTTATTTTTTTAACCTTTTTTAATTTTTGCTTTTTGGACCACACCTAGCAATGTTCAGGGGTTTCTCCTGTCTCTGCACTGAATACATACTCCTGGTGGTTCTCGAGGAACCATATGCGATGCCAGGGATATAACCAAGGTTGTACATATGCAAGGCAAACACCCTGCCTGCTGTACTATTGCTCTGGCCCCTTTTGAACTATTTTTTAAATGTTATCTGCACTCAGATATTTTCCTGATGATGAGAAGATAGACTTTATAGTTTAGCCCTTGGCGATAATGACATCTCAATAAATTTTAATACAATGAGCCAGACTTTAATAGAGATGATATCATTCATTCTGCCTTGCCATTTATTATGTCTTCATACAGTTTGTAATGGATACTATAAAAGTTATGTGCATGTCATCACACTATTAGTTCTTCAAATAATTCTCTGAAGAGCAGAATATTTATCTTTTACATATAAAATCTCTATTCTCTGAACTTTTTGGGGAGATTTAGAGAGAATATTCACAGTTCACAAGACATGTAACTATAAAAATAATATAGTTTACTCACATACTTATGCTATATGGATGCTATAAAAGTTACGCTCATGTCATCACACTATTAGTTCTTCAGATAATTCTCTGAAGAGCAGAATATTTATCTTTTACATATAAAATCCCTATTCTCTGACCTTTTTGGGGATTTAGAGAGAATATTCACAATTAAGAAGACATGTAACTATAAAAATAATACAGTTTACGCACATACTTATTTCTCTTTTTCAAATTTCTGTATCTACACATATGTTTATTTACACTTGTTAGAATATACATATGTAGATAAATAACAATGCCCATAACTAAGAAACTCAATATAGATTTTTTTACATTATTCAATTTCAGAAGGAAATATTTTTCTTCAGAATTTTTTTTCTGCCATTATGTGTATTGAATCTGTGAAGCACCCTGAGCATTAGTAGAAAAGAGTATTCTGGAATGTGGAATGGAGGAGTCTGTGTGAGATCCTTTCCATATCACCTGTTTTTCTTTCATCCCTTTCTTAGTTCACCAGAGCTATGGGTTCAGAGCATACGTTTTTTAAAGGAAGTAAAATTTGACAAATACATGCAAGAAAAGAATGAAGAATCTTCATTTTCTTATGTCCCTTTCCCTAAAGAATCATTCATTAATCAAGTGATTTATTTTGAGTTTTGTGTCTAGGACTATGTGTTGGAGCAGTCTGGGATCCCCAACAGTATCAGGGTCTGTTGTGTTACCTGGTCTCTCTTAGACTGACAGTCATCCCCTCAGGCCAATGAATAAAGAGCCATGAGTTCAGTTTAGAGAATCCAAATCTATACTTCTTTCTCTGCCACCACCACACCCAGCATGCAGATTCAATGGCCATGTGCTGCAGACCTTGTGCACTAACTGACACATGTGTGCCAACCATATACTCCGACCCCTAAACCACAAGAAACTAAAATCCTCTGCAGCCAAGGAGGCGAGAGGGGGGGAGAGAGGGAAAGGGACGAAGAGCGTAACTAAAGTTCTAAAGAGTGGCTCTTTGTATGGGTGTATGGGTGCAAATCCCCAGGGGCACAACACCAGGCCCCTTGGCCCAAGCCTTAATAGATATTAATGTAGAGCACTGCTCTTCTCCTCCCAAGCAATAAACAATAATATCAGTATTATATCTAGTGCTCATATACACTAAACATTTGCAAAAGGCTTATAGGAAGAGGAAAAGCAATCTCTCCTTATCAATGGAAAAATCCTGGTCTAATTGGTGGAGTGTAACCCAACACTGTGCAAATGATAACATCAAGCTTAAAGTTTCTAGAGATATTTAATTTGTTTTCTCCATACTTTGTTCATTCATATACTTCAAATATGCTCCAATAACCTCTTTTTTTAATAAGCTTTTCAGTTTCTCCAGGCTGTGTTCCATGATTGGTTGAATATGTGATCCATGATTGGTTTTTTTTGAATCCAGTCACAACTTGATATTAGTATGTACTTTCTAAATTATAAATAGCCATATGGAGAGGGTTTACAGTTCATAGTTTTCTGAAGAAATCATACTCCCAGATACAGGAGGCCCTTAGGATACCAGCTAAAAAGAAACCCCAATAAGAATACTCCAAGACACATCCTTAGTAAAATGACAAAAACGATAGACAGAGATAGAATACTGAAAGCAGCAGGACTAAAAGAAGGAAATCACACACAAAGGAGCATCCCTGAGATTTACAGCAGACTTCTCAGATGAAATACTCCAAGCCCAAAAACAATGGTGGGATATTGTGGAAAGACTCAATGAACTGCAGACCTCACCAAGAATTCTTTACCCAGCTAGACTTACTTTCAGATGTGAAGGAAAGATATACAACTTCATGGATAAACAACAACTCAGGAAATTCATAGACTCAAAACCAACTTTTAAAAGAAGGATTGAAGGGTCTTTTTTTAAAATAAGACAACCCAAAAACCACAACAAGTTTAAACAGAAAGATGGCACAAAATCCAATGACAACAATATCTCTCAACGCCAAAAGTCTAAATGCATCAATCAAGAGACACAGAGTGGCAAAATGGATTATAAAACTGAATCCAACATTCTGCTGCCTACAAGAAACACATCTGAATAATCAGAGCAAACACAGACTCAAAGTCAAAGGGTGGAAGACCATTCTCCATGAAAACAACCCCTCCAAAATAGTGGGTGTGGCCATACTCATATCTGACAATATAGACTTCAGGCTGAAAAAGGTTAAAAAGGGAAAATGAAGGCCATTTCTTAATAATTAAGGGGTATGTATACCAGGAAGAAATCACACTACTAAACATATATGCACCAAATGAGGGGCCAGGAAAATACTTAAAAGCAGTATTAATAGACTTCAAAGAAGACATTAAGAGTAGCACAGTAATAGTCGGAAACTTCAACACTGCTTTGTCGACTATGGATAGATCGATGAGACTGAAACTCACCAGGGAAATACTGGACCTGAAGGAAGATTGGAAGAAAGAGAGCTGGTTGATATATACAGGGCTTTTCATCCCAAAAAGCTGAATACACAATTTTTTCCAGTGCACATGAAACATTCTCCAAGATAGACCATATACTGAGCTGCAAACCATAACTCAGCAAACTAAAAAAGACAGAAATTGTGTCAACTATCTTTTCAGATCATGATGAAAATAGTAGTTAACCATCCACAGAAGCAGGGAGTCAAACCAAACACCTGGAAACTGAACAGTTCTCTGCTGAAAAACAAGTTGGTCATAGAAGAAATCAAAGAGGAAATCCAAAGATTCCTGGAAACAAATGACAATGAAGATACCAACTATCAGAACTTGTGGGACACAGCAAAAGCTGTGTTAAGAGGAAAGTTCATAGCTCTGCAAGCATTCATAAGGAAAGAAGAAAGGGCCCACATAAATAACCTGAACTCACAGCTGAAAATATTAGAAAAAGACCAACAAAAAAGAAGAAAATAATAAAACTTAGGGAGGAAATCAATGAGCTGGAAACCAAAAAAAAAAAAAAAAATCCAAAAGATTAATGAAACCAAGAGCTGGTTCTTTGAAAAAATAAACAAGATCGCCAAGCCACTGGCAAGACTTGTAAGGATAGGGAGAGAACCCAAATAAACAAAATCAGAAATGAAAATGGTGACACCACAACAGAAAAGACAGAAATTCAAAAGATCATCAGAGATTACTTTGAGAACCTGTATGCCACTAAATATGAGAAGCTAGGAAGAAATGGATAAATTCCTGAAGTCCTATAACCTCCCACGATTGAAGCAAGAAGACCTCCAATACCTGAATAAGCCTATAACCATAGAGGAAATGGAAACTGTAATTAAAAAGTCTGCCCAAACACAAAAACCCAGGTCCAGATGGGTTCACTAGCGAATTCTACCAAACCTTTAAGGAGGACCCTACTTGCCTGACCTGTTGAAGCTTTTCCAGAAAATAGATGGAAGAGAAACACTCCCAAATAACTTCTACAAGGCACATATCACACTGACCCAAAAGCAGTGAGAGACAGCACAAAAGAGGAAAATTACAGACCAATCTCCTTGATGAACACAGATGCTAAGATCTTCAACAAAATACTGGCAAACAAAATCTAAGGACTCATCCAAAAGATTATACATCATGACCAAGAAGGATTCATCACCGGGAATGCAGAGATGGTTCAACATTCGCAAATCAATCAACATAATACATCATATCAATAAGATAAAAATTAAAAAACCGTATGATCCTATCAATAGATGCAGAAAAAGCATTCGACAAGATCCAGCACTCATTCATTACTAAACCCTCCAGAAAATGGGACTTGAAGGAACCTTCCTCAAGATAGTCAAAGCCATCTACCAAAATCCCACAGCGAGTATCATTCTCAATGGGGAAAAGTTGAAAGCCTTCCCCTTAAGATCAGGAACATGACAAGGTTGCCCTCTCTCACCTCTTTTATTCAATATAGTACTGGAAATACTTGCCTTAGCAATCAGAGAAAAAAAGGACATTAAGGGTATCCAGATAGGCAAAGAAGAAATCAAGCTATCATTATTTGCAGATGACAGGATATTATACTTAGAGAACCCTAAACTCTCAACCCAAAAAATGAGAAACAATAGATATTTATAGTAGAGTGTCACTGTACAAAATCAATACCGAAAAGTCTGTGGCTTTCCTATTACAAATAACAGAGAGAAGAAAGGGATATTAAGAAATCGATTCCATACACAATTGTTGCACACAAAAATCAAATACCTAGAAATCATCTTAACCAAGTGTGTAAAGGACCTATGCAAAGAGAACTACAAGACACTGCTTCAAGAAATAAAAGAGGACA
>JAJIBD010031366.1:0-12056 GCA_021461705.1 Cryptotis parvus
TATAATGAATAAGTAAAATATTTTGTTGTAGTATAAGTTAATATTGACATTTCAATTGTTGATAATTTTTAAAATTTGTTAGTATTTAAAATATAGTAAAATCTGACTTTGAAAAAATAAAGCAATGATAAATAGAAGGAATATAAAGTGGTCTATTTAAGTATATGTTGAAGTTCTAAGAAAGTAAGTTAATATGTAAAACTTATTAATGCATAATGTTAACCTCTAATTTAAAATGATCAAGTGAAAATTTTTCACTGAAAATTAAATACATGAGGGATAGTACAGCAGGGAGGGTATTTGCCTTGCATATGGATGACCGGGGTTCAATCCTCAGCATCTTATATGCTCCCCAGAGCACTGCCAGGACTAATTCCTGAGTACAGACTAGAAATTACCCTGAGCATCACCCAGTGTAGCACCCAGTATATATATATATATATATATATATATATATATATATATATATGTATGTATGTATGTATATGTATATGTATGTATGTATTTATTTTGTCCTTTAATAAGTGATACTTTCATTTGATTTTTAAAGACAATCATTTCTATAACTAAAGCAATCATATCTAAGCTAATAGCTATAAAATTTTGGTTAATAATTCAAAAACCTTGGGTTATCTATTAGTACTTATGTATTAAAACTAAATCAAAAATTCTGAACTGAGACTTTTTTATTAAAAAAAGTTAAGTTACAGGAATGTATGCCTAAATTAGTTCTCTGGAATGGAGTTTAGAGACCATATTTAGCTGCTATTAAAAAAAGGAAAAAATGTTTTGTGTTGCCAAATTAAATAGTAATGGTTATTAAAAAACAAAGAGCTGATGTTAAAAATTTCCTTTCCCTAATTAAACATTTGAATATGCCTAAACCAAACTTCCATATTCCAAACAGATTATAGTTTTGAGATTTGCATTTGATATTTTATAGTGAGTATTGTTCTAGAGATGAATAGTCTAAATTTTAATTCTAAAGAAAATATTTTTACTTGGACAAATCTTGAGCAGTGCAAATTTTTCTTTCTTTGTTGAGATATGTCCTTTATACATGAATAAATTTTCTCTTAAAAAATTCTAGATCTTGAGGGCCGGAGGCGATAGTCCATCTGTCCTAGGAGGGTTCCCTATGGAGTGAAATGGAGAAGTAGGGTGATGAGGGAAGAAGAGAAGTGGAGGGAAACGAATACTTAATGGGAATGGGATCACTGATGGGAATAAAATCATCCAAAAAATTCAGATTCTGCTCAACTGCAGAATGAAATAATATATGCATAATAAATCTGCTCTTGGGCACATACTCTTTAATAAAAGCGAAATATAAGTTGGAGAGAAAAGACTTGCTAACCTATATCTAATAAATATTTATATATTTCCAAGAACTTGGAAATATTTCAGAGAAACAATAAAAAAAGAAAAACAACTCAATAAATAATGGACCAGAGTATGGATACGTAACTAAACATAGTTAGAAATATCTAATAAACACTTGAAAATATCAAAGATTTATAAGACCAAATTAGTGACTACAAAAGCTAAGAGTAGGAAAATCAGATAAAGAGTTCAAATGAATGAGGATAGAATTAAAATTTTGTAGATGAATACGAGATAGAATATAAGAATGTTGATTTGTTATGATGTTTATTTTATACTAAAATTAAGTTATAAACTACTGTCATTTTGATTTAAAAGTACATTTTGTTTGAAAATGTCACTTGATCACTTGCCATCCCGTTATTCGTTGATTTCCCAAGCGGGCACCAGTAACGTTTCCATTTGACACTATAACGTGTCACTGTAGCCCAATGGCATCTGCTTGTTTTGGTAATCCGAAGAGCCTCAAACCATTCATTCAGGGTCTTGGTGAAGAAGTCTGACCATCTTGTAGGTGGGCTGCCATGTGATCTTTTGACATCCCGTGGGATCCAGTCTGTAACAGCTCTAGTCCAGCGGTCATCTCCAAATTGTATTACATGTCCATCCCATCTGATTTTAGATGCCATGGCCAACGAAACAGCGTCCCCTGACTCTGGAACAGCAACAGAGGTCGGAGCTCCGGTTCCTTCTTTCACTTGAGTGAGGTGTGATATTACAAGCATAGCTCTTTTCGATTCCTCTTTGGGAGACCCCAATAGCATTTTCATCCTGCTTTCATAGGGCCCAGGTGCCTCTGAGGCATATGTTAATGCAGGGAGAATGGTGGAGTTGAAGAGATGTGCCTGGAGCCAGAGGTTTTTTTGTCTTTTAGCTATTTTTTCGATGCTTTGGAAAGTATTCCATGCCGCTCTCTTCGTCCTGTGCTGTTGCTGTTCAAGTGCTAGGTCGTTCATCATGTTAAGTTAGTTCTCGACCTAGGTACACATAACTGCTGCATTCAGAGATGTTTGTTCTGGGGCCAGAGCGATAGCCCAGTGGGTAGGGTGTTTGCCTTGCATACTGCCAGCCTGTTCTGGCCCAGGTTCAATCCCGGCATCGGTATAGTCCCCGGTAATTCCTGAGTGCAGAGCCAGGAGTAAGCCCTAAGCTTCACAGGGAGTGACCAAAAATGAAAAAAAAAAAAGATATTTGTTCTGTTGAGAAGTAAATTTTCCATGAACATAGTTTTGTTGAGATTCAGCTGTAAACCTATCTTTCCACATTCACGGTCAAAGTCAGCCAGCATTTGTGCCACTTGACTTATGTTTGGTGCTAGTAGAACAATGTCATCAGCGAAGTGGAGGTGGTGTAGTTGCCGACTGTTTATCTTCACTCCTAACCCATGACTAACCCATGACCATAGAACTAGAAGTACGTTCCTAAACAGCACAGGATGTAACCCAAAATAACAACGAAAATTAATAGAACTAGACTTTTACACTAAAACCTTTAGTGTGTCACTGGAAAAAATGTAAATAAAAGGGAACATATCCCTTAGGGGAAAAAAAAGGCAAGTGTTTGGTAGTCCCAGTGTTATAAATTATAATACCTAGAGCAAACCCCAAGAAAACTGTGCAGGGAGATCCATTAAAAAGCACAGGATGTTGAGACCCAAGAGCTACTGCAGTGCAGAAGTGTAGTTGTGCTGTGAGCAACTAACCTGGTTCAGTCCCTGGCAGCACATTTTGTATGGCTCCTAACACCCTGGAGTTATTCTTTTTTTTTGCTTTTTTGGGTCACACCGGCAATGCTCAGGGGGTTACTCCTGGCTCTGCACTCAGGAATTACTAGTGGCAGTGCTGGAGGAACCATATGGGATGCCTGGGATGGACCCCGGGTCAGCTGCATGCAAAGCAAATGCCTTACCCACTGGATTATCGCCTGGAGCCATTCTTGAGAGCTGTTCATGACAAAGACTGCCCTGCAACATCCCAAAAAGAGAATCAGCAACTTTCTTTCCTTTGAGTTCTGCTCAGACGTTAAAGTTGTACTATATCCCTACTTGGTCAACTGTATTCTTCAACACAATCCTGCCTCACTATGAACTATTTCATATTTTATTTCAATAAGCATATTTTAAGCATTACTGGCAGACTCATGTGAGATTTAACCTAATCACAGAGGGTATACTCAGGTTTCTATAGAAAGGAACCATTTTATCTATCTATCTATCTATCTATCTATCTATCTATCTATCTATCTATCTATCTATCTATCTATCTATCTATCTATCTATCTATCTATCTATCTATCTATCTATCTATCTATCTATCTATCTATCTATCTATCTATCTATCTATCTATCTATCTATCTATCTATCTATCTATCTATCTATCTATCTATCTATCTATCTATCTATCTAATCTATCTATCTATCTATCTATCTATCTATCTATCTATCTATCTATCTATCTATCTATCTATCTATCTATCTATCTATCTATCTACTCTCTCTCTCTATCCATCCATCCATCCATCCATCCATCCATCCATCCATCCATCCATCCATCTATCTATCTATCTATCTATCTATCTATCTATCTATCATCCATCCATCCATCCATCCATCCATCCATCCATCCATCCATCCATCCATCCATCCATCCATCCATCCATCCATCCATCCATCCATCCATCCATCCATCCATCTATCTATCTATCTATCTATCTATCTATCTATCTATCTATCTATCTATCTCTCTATCTATCTATCTATCTATCTATCTATCTATCTATCTATCTATCTATCTATCTATCTATCTATCTATCTATCTATCTATCTATCTATCTACCTACCTACCTACCTACCTACCTACCTACCTACCTACCTATCTATCTATCTGGCTCTGTACTCAGGAATTACTCCTGGTGGTGCTTAGGGCACCATATGGGATGCCAGCAATCGGACCCGTGTCACTGTGTGCAATGCAAATGCCCTTCATGTAGTACTGTTGCTCTGGCCCCAAAAAAGCAATTGCTTTTTAGAAAAGAAAAAATAAAATTTACTTACCTGTGTCTATTATAATACATTATGCACATAAACTTTTAAATAAATTTATAACAAACCTGACAATGAGAAGGAGAGTCAGAAAATAAAGGCAAAGTGAAAGTGATAAAATCAACATGTATTTAAACTATCACTATCACTATCTTCCCGTTCATCATCGATTTGCTCGAGCGGGCCCCAGTAACATCTCCATATGTCCTGTCTCATGCTAGTAGAGCCCAAGGCATCTGCCTGCTCCAGGAACATAAAGAGCCTCAATCCATTCCGGAATGAGGTCTATAATTGTTACTTGTATTTGGCATATATATATCAAATATCAAATACATTGATACATTGTATTTAAACAGTGGATGATTTTTAACAAAAATCTTATTGTTATGTAATTGCTTCCCTCAAAAAAAGATTGTAACTGAACTACCACCAATGGTTTAAGAAGTTTTGTTGTAGTTATAAATAGGTGAATTGCAGTGGGTCATGAAGTAGTTAGTCTACAAAATACTGTGTTTTTCAATTTACCTGTAGAGCTACTTAGTCTTTGTAAATGGGCTTATTGATGGTGAAAAACAGTAAATAAGATTAGCGTAATATTAGCAACTCTTGTACTGCAAAGTACTGAAAACATGCACATGATCTTACATTAAAATATACTTTGTTACAGAGTCAAACTAATAAGACTCAGTTTCTGAGAAACACAAGAAGGAGCAACTAGTATATTAAAATAAAAGCTGGAGAAAATAAATAGAACTTTAAATAGTAATAGTCTGTAAAAATAGGTAACTACAATCAAAGGTTACGTAGATACTTTTTAATCTTAATAAGTGACAAAAACAATTTCAATGTTGAATATATCCAGGCAGCATATATAAAGAATTTTCATAGGCATGAAATTGAATAGAAAAAACTATTTACATAAATAATGCTCTTTGTAATGGCAGTCATTTTAGTTGGCCTTTCTCTTGTTTGAAAAGTTACAATATTTTTAGCACATAGCTCTAAAAGTTCCTCATATTAACTAGGGCATTTTTATTCAGATATAAAATTTTCTTGTATCTTATTATTTTGGTGAAATGGTATCACCCTGCAAAGGTCCCTCTTTTTGGCATCGATGATCACTTCTTTGTAGAATGGTGAGTTCCTGGTGGTGAATCCGTAATACAGCTCACGAAGGATCTTGATGTATTGGGTTTGAACACCATGTTTGGCTAGGGCCCGAAGACCGCTTCAAGTCTCCACAAACTCAAAGGCTTTCTTTTTAAATTAATGAACGTGAGACTGAGTGGCATCTTGAACTCCCTACAAACTTCAGTGAGCTTGGTTTATCATGGATATGGTCGTTGTGCTGAATCCTTTTCAGAAGCCAGCTTGCCCGCATAGTTGTCCTTCATCTAATGTTCTTCAATCCTGTTCAGGATGACTTGAGTGAACAGCTTGTAGATGACAGACAACAGGCAGACGTGGCGATAATTGCCAATGTCGTGAATGTCTCCCTTCTTGAACAGTAGAACTGTCCTGCTGGTTTTCCATTGGTAGGGCACCTTGCATTCAGACAGGTAGTGTGTGAAGAGCCGAGCTAGTGTATTGATGAGTACTGATGGCAGATTCTTCAGTTGTTCGGTCTGATGTTGTCTGGGCCTGGTGCTGTTCCCTTCTTTACCGATGAGATGGCATGTCAGATTTCAGAAGGGAGAACGTTGGGAATGACATATCCATCCTGCAGAATTTGGTATGTGGGCAGGTGGACATGGCTATCAAAGAGATTTGAGTAGAAGTCATGGATAATCTTCTCCATTGCCTTTCTCTTCAGCGCCACCATCCAAGAGCATCATGCGACAATTAGAATGGGAAGGAATGTGAGTGAAGATAGACAGTCGGTAACTACACCACCTCTGCTTCACTGATGACATCATTCTAATAACTCCAAACATTAACCAAGCGGCACAAATGCTGGCTGCCTTTGACCGAGATTGTGGAAAGATAGGTCTACAGCTGAATCTCAAGGAAACGATGTTCAAGAAAAATGAACTACTTCCAGGCGTCCCCATTCTTTCTCAATGAAACAAACATCTCTGAATGCAGCAGTTATGTGTACCTTGGTCAAGAAGTCAACATGATGAACGACTTAAAACCTGAGCTCTGCAAGAGGAAGAGAGCAGCATGGAATGCCTTCAAAAACATCGAGAAATAGCTAAAGCGACAAAGAACCCTCAGCTCCGGGCACATCTCTTTGTCTCTACCGTTCTCTTCAACTCCACGGGTCCTCCCTGCATTAACATATGCCTCAAAGACCTGGGCCCTACGAAAGCAGGATGAGAATGCTATTCCAGGTCTCCCCAAAGAGAAATCGAAAGAGCTATGCTTGGAATATCACCCCTCACTCAAGTGAGAGAAGGAATCTGGAGTTCCGACTTCTGTCGCTGTTCAGAGTCAGGGCGCCAGTCTCATTTGCCAAGGCATCGAAAATCAGATGGACTGGGCATGTAATGCGGTTTGGAGATGACCGCTGGACTAGAACTGTTACCGACTGGATCCCACGGGATGTCAAATGATAAAGTGGCCGCCCACCTACAAGATGGTCAGACTTCTTTGTCAAGACCCTGAATGCACGGTTTGAGGCTCTTCGTATTTCTGAAGCAACCAGATGCCATTGGGCTACACTGGCATGTGATAGGGTCAAATGAAAATGTTACTGGTGCCACTTAGAGCAAATCGATGAATAATGGAATGTTAAGTGATCAAGTGATCTTATTATTTCAAATTTTCTTACAACAGAGTTTTAAAAAGGTTATTAAAGCAGTGATAATTTTGTTCTACAAGAAAAATTTTGGATTTCACATATTATATTTTTATTACCCATGATTCTTTTCTGGGCTTAGATAAACAATTTTTAGTTAAAATATTTGTTAAGTAGGACCAGAGTGATAGTACACAACAGAAAGGAGATTTGCTTAGTGTGTGGCTGATCAATGTTCAATCCCCATCATCCAATGTGGAATTCCTAGGTCCCAGAAGTAATCCCTGAGCATAGAGCAAGGAGTAAGCCCTGAGTAACTCCTGGTATATCCCCAAAACAAACAAACAAACAAAAAATCCCAACCAACCCTCCTCAAAAATCTATTTGCCTAACCTCTGAGTCCCATGTGTTTGAGGTTAATTCCACCTGTTGACAAGGCCTCCTGGTCCATGTTTTGCCTGACCTTGGATATTGGTATCATACTTGAAAATATTTCATGAAATCAGATCAATTTTTTCTTCTTTGTTTTCATTTTTTCAGTGTAGTGCATGTAATTACCAAAGTAAGAAGGTAAAATTCAACTTATAATTCCTTTGCAGATAGGCTTCTAGCAACAGTCTCATAAGGATCATAAAATAGCCTCTGTACCCCCCAATAATAAGCTGTATAATAGTCAAATATCTTATTTTTGAAAGAAACAAATTCTCTCATGACACAATTTCCTAAACTATTGGCCTACCACACCCTTTTCAAAAGAAAAATTATCTCTGGAACAGCTGCAGGCTTTTGCTCTTTGTGTGAATGTCTGAGAACATAACCAAATGCACCAGAGGCTACTACCACCCCCCCTTAGCTCTTTGTGCCTGATTAGTGAGTACTGATAATCTCATTTCCTATGTTTGTAGGCATATTTATATAATTTTTTTTCTAAGAATTCAAAATTCTGCCTAAGATTTCAGAGAAATAAGGTAAGGTGTGACGAAGTGTCAACAAATACTTCCTGGTGGTTTCGCTTCTATACATTATAGTTTACCTGTGCTACATGGTTTGTTGGAACTTATTCTTAGGAACCTGGTGGCTAGTGAGTATTAAACAATTAAATCTTTATTGCCCTCAGGAATACCACACAGTCATTCAAAAAGGCAAAAATTGTGTCTGTATTCACATATGCACAGCAGCAAAAGTATACTAGAAATAATAAAAAAAAAGTATGTGCATGACAAGCAAATAAAACAAAAGTGTCTAAAAGAAGGGCGCAGAGAGGAATATGCTTGTCCAGAGGTCTGCAAGTGCCGTACAATGGTAGAACTATAGAATGCAGGAAGAAATCCAGGGTCTGGGGTGTAATCCAGGAGAGGAGGTGCTATTCCTGCATGTTAGCAATCGTTATCCCTGGCAGCGATTATGGTTCTCTAAGGATTCACTCGAACACAGAGAGTGAGGAATAGCCCTGAACATTGCTGAATGTGAACCAATACACTATTCACCCCCCGAACATACACATCCAAATATGAAGCATTTAAAACAGTGTAAGTGTGATCATATTTGAAGAAATATATAATACACACACACACACACACACACATATATATATATATATATGTATACATATACATATATCATGGAACTTCAGAATTTCAGAGAATAGGTTGAGAGTAGGATTTTTTTTCTATCAATGGGAGATGAATTGCATGATCTGTGGCAGTTGAACAATATGGAATACTAAGAATACTAAGACAGCAAACAACTAAGATAGCTTATAGAAGGGAAATTATGTCCTACCTAAAGTCAATGATAGAATGAAAAAGCAGAAAACATGGAAAGATCAGAGACTCAAGTACAGGCTTTGATAAGTGAATCGGAATGACTGTAGGGACTGAGGAGGATGCAGTGGAGGGTAGAGATTACTATCTAACAATAATTAGATCAGCTATATTGCCACTGTATGTAATTTTTAGATAAAGATACCCATAAAGGGGCTAGGGAATGGCTCAGGGGGTAAGAGCATATCAGGAACGAGAAGTCAGGCTTTGTTTCCTTGCACAGCACAGGCTAGCAAGCACCACAAAGCACAGGCCTAGGGGGCCCCAGCACTTGGACCCACAGAGCACGTCCAGCAGCACTCGCACTGAGACACTGCTTTGGAGACCCCTCCCCAAATTTAGAAATAAAAAGATCTGAAACAGTTGACTGAGAATGTGGCTCAGTGCAGATGTACCTTTCCGCATGGAGAACCTGGGTTTGAGCTTTTGGCACTGCAAGAGAAAACTTTTTTCATTAAAAAGGGGTTATAATTTGAATTCAGAAGAGTGGCTTTGACTTAACTATAGCAGTTAAATTATTTGCAGTAAAAACCACCAGGGACAACTAGAAAACATAAAGACAATTTAGAAAATATGTAGGAAACATAAAAAGTAATATATTTTAAGACACAACTAAATAAAGGGAGTCTGTGAAACTAATCAACAAATTGAGTTTGTGGGTCCTTGGAAGAGGGAAGAGTATAAAAAGTGCCACATGTGGAATTGGAACTATGTGCATGAAAAAAAGCATTTCAGAGTGTTATAAACCAGAGTCTCAAAAATGTTAAATTGTTTCTAAAAATAAATTTTTAGACAAGCGTTATCATGAAGTGACTAGTAGACACTCTGTTGAATGACGGCCTAGCTAGCTTGGGAGCTTTGCTGTTTTGTCCACTCACAGCTTAATCTATTTACATGTTCTTAAACCAGGGTTCATATAATGAGAGCTCTCTTCTATTTAAACACTGATGAAGGGTGTGGCTACAGAAGTCACCTTGACACCAAATGAGTAACTTCTGACTTATTCTACATCTACTAAGACTTCTATGTTATCTAGATTGGGCACAGCTCCTCTTTATACTCACTGGACCCAGAGTGGGACAGTTAGAATTTACCAGGAGACTACCTCTCTGGCAACGTTGAGACTATCATTTAAGATTTTAGGAAAGATCATACTGGTTTGCTCTCAAGCAGGCGAATGTGACCCTTTCAATATACAGAGAACAAGATACTCAGAATTACCCTAGTACATATAATAAATAAGAAGGACCTTGTGGGTACCAACTAGATTACATGAAGTCCATGAAATTAAGATGCATCACTTTTACCAGACCCCTCTTTTTTTCCAGTGTTTTCACACAAGAGATAATCTCATAATCTCGGAAGAATGGATTATTCCTTGAGTATAATAATTTGTTTTAGACCTGTACTAGGATGTGGCACCACTCTTATACAATCTTCTCCTATCTAGCAGCTGTTTAGGGTTCTTTGTTGACAGGACTCTCCCTGAAGTTAGGATTACTTGTGCTGAAAAGGGGCTGACTTGAGGTATACTGTCTCCTCTTTGGTGGAGAACTCCTCTGTGGGCAGAATACTTGGGCCACAGAGGACCATACAGGAGGTATGGTCTGAGTTCTGACCAGAACTAGGGGTCTTCCATTATATTGGATGTGGCGGGAGAACTTTTGTACTACTGAAAACTTTTTTGGAACTATATCAGATCCAGTGAGTTTTCATCTGTTCCCCTGTGGCCTCAGAGGTAGAAGAGAACTTCTGTCCAGATACATTTGGGGACCCCAGCGGCTCCCCTGACACACCTTCATCTCTAACTATTCCTTATTCATCTCATGATTTATTTTCCTCTGCTATAACTATAGTCTTCTGTGAGTATCAAGATTCCATCTTGATTTAATGATCTTTTTTCCTCTGCTCCATATTGTGGCATCTACTTAATTCCTTCTCTCAATATTTTTAACTGTTATTTCCATACTTAGAAATTTGATATAGTTATTCTAGTTCTGAATGATTTCTGGGTCTCAGTTTCACATCCTGAATTACTTAAAGAATACACGTGTCTCCCAAAACTTACCCTCTCTAAGCTTCTATTCCTATAGTCTTGAGTAAATTTAGGAGTGCCACAGTAAAGCCACAAACCTGAGAACACATAGACCCCCTTCATTTTCCTCACATTTGATGACTTAGAATGCTGGGGGTTGAATCCAGGGGTCAGCCGCGTGCAAAGCAAATGACTACACTACTATCACAACAGCCCCTCCCCCTTTTAATTAGTGTTTTTATTTGTTTTTGGGGGAGAGTTCCACAAAAGCAGAATTGGAATTGCTAGATCATATCGGCATTTACTTTGTTTTGTTTTTTTCTTAGCAAATTCTAAAATTTTATTAAATAACAGATACTTTCCGGTATAAACTAATTTTATTTTAAACA
Source organism: Cryptotis parvus (assembly GCA_021461705.1). Lineage (NCBI taxonomy): Eukaryota > Metazoa > Chordata > Mammalia > Eulipotyphla > Soricidae > Cryptotis > Cryptotis parvus. The sequence goes on from JAJIBD010031366.1 coordinate 11,412, forward strand.
CCATGATTTACAAAGTTGTTCACAGTACAGTTGTTTCAAGTATTTGATATTCTATCGTCAGTCTCACAACAAATGTGCCCTTACCAACATCAAAGACCCTCATTTCCCAACCCATCCCATCCCTATGCCTGTTCCTTAGCAAGCACTAATTATATTGCTTACTGCAACATATATCTCAGAATGGCATTGCAAAAGTCAGGACCTTTTTTTCTGGTTTGTTCCATGTGAATTGGACCATCTGTGTTATTGCTTTTTCACTTACTGAGCTTATTAAATGTTAGTATACGTTGGGGGCCGCTGGGGTCCCCAACAATACCGAAGTGAGTTCCCTTCTACCTCCGAAGTCGATGGGGAATGGATGAAAACTCAAGGATTCTGGCAAGGTTTTAAAATGTTTTTCTTCGGCTGGAAGCGATGGCCCAGCAGGTAAGAGCATTTGCCTTGCGTGGCCGGCTCATGCTGGCCCAGGTTAATCCCCAGCATCCCATATGGTCTCCGAGCTTTGACGAGGAGTAATTCCTGGCGCAGAGCCAGGAGTAACCCCTGAGCATTACCAGGTGTGACTCAAAAAAACCTTAAAAAAGTTTTACTTATCACAGGTTCAGGCATACATACAAATTAGCAATAGGAAAAACCCTGTGCTTA